>JAESUZ010000759.1:0-98483 GCA_017311185.1 Proteles cristata cristata | reverse complement strand
GAGAGAGACAGCGTGAGCAGGGGAGGGTCAGAGAGAGAGGGAGTCGCAGACTGAAACAGGCTCCAGGCTCTGAGCTGGCGGTCAGCACAGAGCCCGACGCGGGGCCCGAACCTACGAACCGCGAGATCATGACCCAAGCGAAAGTCGGACGCTTAACCGACTAAGCCACCCAGGCGCCCCGGAAAATTGAAATATTTGCACTAAACATTACACTTTGAGGTGAAATTCACAAAGAAAGTCAATCAACATGAAAAATCTGGAAATTCAGTGAAAGCTGTTTCATCTCTTTATATTTCATAAGAAAAAAATTGGAACCTTTGGTAGGAAGTTCCAACATATGAGATCACAGAAAGCATTTGAAGTATATCAAACAGAGAGGCTTTTGCAGTTTTCAGTAAGGGCATTTGCCGAGCTCGCTTTAATGTGGCTGTGTCTTAACCATCAGCATTAAGAAAAGGAATTGGGTGGGAGTGAGGGCTGGGAGTGAGGTGGAACGGAGGAGCCTCTAGCATTGGTGAAGCCAAGAGTCAGCAATAATTAGGGAGATCATTTAAGTGAGTAGGTCTGCAATCTTTCATTCAGGAAATGGAGGGTTTCTTTGGCCCCTCTTCTAATCTGAGAACTATTTGGCTAATAAATTGAGAAACTTTTTACCAGAGTGGTATATATATATGTATTTTGTTTGGTCGTTCATGTGATGTTGGCACATAATTCATATATTGATCTTAAATTATTTTTGTTGCATGTGGGTTTTCATTCATGGAAATGGTCCCCTTTAAAAAATTATTCAGAGGTGCCTGGGTGGCTCAGTCGATTGAGCATCCAACTTCGGCTCAGCTCATGATCTCACGGTTCATGGGTTTGGGCCCCGCGTCGGGCTCTGTGCTGACGGCTGGCTCAGAGCCTGGAGCCTGTTTCAGATTCTGTGTCTCCCTCTCTCTCTGCCCGTTCACCACTCATTCTCTGTCTCTCAAAACTGAATAAATGCTAAAAATTTTTTTAAAAAATAACGAAAACATTAAAAATTAAAAAAAAACTATTCAACATATTCTGGGAGACAACTTCCCTGTTTTGTTTTGTTTTGTTTTTTTGTGTTTTGTTTTGTTTTGTTTTTGATAAGGCAGCCTAAGATATATGGAAGAGTGGAATAAGGTTGGAGAGAACTGGAGATTAGGTTGGGAAATACCTTAAGATAAGGGGGGTTAAAATAAGTTAGGAGAAACTATCTAACTTCAAAAGGGCCTGTTCCTTAGTTGAAAACTAGGGATCAGTTAGACTTGCCTTAGGAACAAACCGTATTTACAGAATTCTCACAGTTACATAGAAAAGATTGGAAAAAAATCATCCAAAATGGCAATATTTGTCCCTGGGTGGTAGAATTATGTTTGCATTGTTTCTCTGTTCCATTTTGTAAGTTTAACACTCTTAAAAATAAGAGAACTAAATTGAATTTCTTTTTAAAAAGGAATCAAAAGGAACAAGAAGGCTGGCTCTTTCTCGGCATTCTAATGGGAAATGATTATAGTGTTCTACAAAGCTATCGAAGGGGCTACATGTTACGAAAGGTTTTTGATGTCTTTTGGAAAGATTGTAGGGAAGGAGTTTGCTGGCGCTTCCAGATCCCATAGCTCCTTTCTGGTGTGAAGGTGGCCCCAGGAACTTTGTCTTGAGTGGTGAACACCCAGTATGCAGCCAGGAGCACTAGCAGTGGGCACTCCGGTACAGAGCACCTTCTGGGTCAGGGGCTAACAATTGTCCTACCTCTTATTCCTTAAACTGTTGAGCTTGTGGGCTGCCAGCTGCCTTAGCTTTACCAAAAGGAGGCGGTTCATTCATTCTTTTACTGTGGATTGTCAGCTGAATAAAGCAGCCCACCACAGCCTCCGGGACAAAAGCTCTCCATTAGGATTACACTGCTACGTTGGAGAATGGCTTTTTCAATACTGTATAGCTTCACATAGGGGCTGTGCTCAGCTAACCACCTTTATGCAAATCCCTTTTCTTTGTCCAAACTCCCCTCCCCCCGCCCCTGACAGAGGCCAGCTAAGGCTTTCTGGGAAGATAGGCTTTGTGCTGGGCTGGGTGGGAGATCTCCCAGGTTCCCGGGTTAGGTGCTCCTAGGATGAAAAGCCAATTGAAATGGTTTTGTAAATGCCATTGCTAATAAATTGAATGCTGGCAAAAACTTCTTGTAATTAAGATATTGACAAAGAACAAATTATTCTTCAAATGGAACAGATTAAAGTGGCATAGAGTTTGGCAATGCTGAAATTGTTGTTCTTTGACATTATGCAAAATATATTGCATCTTTATCTCTTGTTTCCAGTTCTCTTCATTCCTTTTCTGTTCCTGGCCTTCCTTGTTTTTTGTATGGAGTGGAGAAGCTGCTGCTTACTCTCTCCATCCTTCTAATTGAATATTTTCGAGCTTTTAACTTCTCCTTAAATCACTCCCTTAGGGCACTCCAGTGATTTTATTTTATTTTATTTTTATTTTTTTTAATCCAGTGATTTTAAATATTAGTCAGATTTTAAATATTCTCTGTGCACGTGTCTTGTAGAATCGTGGACTTTCCCAAGCTGGAAAAGATCTCTAAGTCATCTGTCCAAATATCTCTTATGTATGAGTGGTCAAATTGATCATTCTTGTCAAATAGAGGTGGGTTTTCTTGCGTGTTTCATTGATGCCTAAGCATTCAAGAGAACCCAGAGCTGGCGAATTTTCTCTCTAGACTCTTCTTTAACTCAGTTTACCTTTAGAAAAAGACATCTCTGACCTTGTGACCTTTAACCACTCCAACCTGCACTGCTCCCAGGCCCATTATGATAGATAGTATCACATCTTCCTCTTAGTTCTCTTACTAGTCTGCCTCTGCTAGAACATGTCTGAAATCCACCCTCTCTTGCAACTTTCTTCTCTTCCTTCCACAACTGCTAAGATCCAGCCTTTCCTCAGTCTGCCTGCTTGAGTTCCCTGCATCATCTCACTTAGAGCTGATTTGATCTCGGTAGTCACTTTCTCAGAAATTTGCAGTATTGTCCAGCTATCTTACAAATTAAATAAAAATGTGAATGTCTTCAGGTAGACAACCTAGCCTGTCTGATCACATTGGTTTTCCCATTTGATTCTTAGACTCTTCAACATTCCAACTACTTCATTTTTAGAGGATTCTTTTGACAGTTATATAGCTCTTCTTTGAAATAGTAATAATTGTTATTTTCTGTAGTTCTTTTAGCTTTAATGGCTGATAACAACAACAGCAATAGCAGTGAAACTAACTGGCACATTTCCTTGTCCATAGTGGATAACTACATGAACAACCAAACATATAAATGGAAGCAGTGGAAAGAACTGTAGACGCCCTGATTTGCCCAAAAACCAGAAGTATAGGACTCAGATTCCTGAAAACAGAATTCTTGCTCCCTTGGTAGCTTCCTATGTAGTCAAGTAGAATGGATCTTACCAAATATGGATGAAGAAAGATCTAAAATATCCCAATATAATCTGTAAGTAATACTTTCACGTTCTTTCATGTTCTCAAATGCAGTGTTTTTGTTATTTTATGTATGTTAATCTTCCTATTTAGAAAGCTCTGCTATGAAGTGTTCCAGTATCATATTCTTTGTTTTCTTTCACCAGTTCACTATTTTATTTTTATTTTTATCTTTATTTGAGAGAGAGAGAGAGAGAGAGAGAGAGAGAGAGAGAGAGAGGAAATCCCAAGCAGGTTCCATGAGTGTGGAGCCTGCCATGGGGCTCTATCCCAAGACACTGGGATCATGACCTAAGCTGAAATCAAGATCTTAACCGACCATACCGCCCTAGTGCCCCACCCTATCATATTCTTAATTAAAAGATTCACCAAGACCTCTTTCAGTGGTTCAATTAAAATATGCTTTTATGTAAAGAGAGGGCTCCACATATGGAGCAATCTCTCCTACTTCGTTTCCTACATGTTTTTCTATATCCTCAGTCATTCTTTTCCTGAACCCTAGGGTCTCTGGAGAAAGACCAAGTGCTTGTCATAATCCTCACCCAGCTGAATGTGATTTATCCTTCACAGTTTTACAAGCTAGGTTCAGACAGCCATGAGTTATTAAGAAGAACTAATCCTGTTCCCCCACAGAGGTGAGAGACGGGAAAAACATGACTTTCATAGAGTGCCAACTAGGGCAGGTGCCATCAGGGGTACTGGAGAGCGGATCAGAAAGTCACTCTTGGAGAAGGTGCTTTGGGGAATATGTCTTTGAAAGATAGATGTGGCTTCAATCAGTAAAGTCATGGGGAAGGGTTTCCAGGAAGGGAGTCTGTCATTGAGTAAAAGGTGGGTGAGAGGCAATGAAGAGCATGTGCCTGGGCAATGGCAAGTACTTCTTGGCACTCAGAAGATGTAAACAGTGGTGTGGCTCAGTGCACGATTCTTGTACTTCTACTCTGTGATAGATGCTGGGGACAGGGAAGAATGAGACAAGATTCTAGCCTTGTGCTCATACTCCAGTGGTGGGGGTGACCAAAGGGCTTGAATAGCAGTAGGCACCCTAGAAAGTGGCGAGTGCCCTGAGAGAGTAGTAGAAAATGAACTCCTTGGGGTTCATGGAGGAGGAATCTGAGAAGAACATGCATAAAAAAGCATTCTACATGATTGTGGAAAAGTGATATCTTTTTGGATCCAAACTTTTACATACAGATCCCCATAGGCCTTCAAAGCCTCATCAAGGCTGTGGGGTATGTTTGCTAAACATCAGAAGCAGATTTCTATTTTGGGACCATGCTGTTTGGCTGCAGCATTGGTATTGCCCAAATGGTACAAGGATTATGTGTCCCTCAGAGAAGATGGGAATACTGTCTGCTTAACATGAAGCAAGTCCATAATACCAGTTAGAAGAAATTCATCAACATCAACACTTCTGTATCTATGAACTAAGGTAAGGATTACACATAAAATTTTTTATTAATTGTACCTGAAGGAGAGTTTGCATAGAAGCAAATCTTAATATCGTCTCCAGAGATCATGTCAGGGCCACTGGACAAGATAGCACCAGCAAGCTCAGTCCCTTTGGTCAAGCAGGCTGCCATGGTGATTGAAGGGGGCTGGAATCAGGAGACTAAGGAAATTTGACTTTATGTGGAAGCTAGGAGCAGTTTAAGAAGAACCTTCTTGAGTGAGGAGCAATCCTACTTTCCCCCCTCTAAAGCATTGCTATGAGAATCATAGCACTGTATGGAAAAGTCAGTTCTAACTTGGAAAGTCTTGGTAGTTGAAGACGGTTCTCCCCTGTATTTTAAATGTGCATTTACTTGATAATTGACTTCCCTTGTGTTGCTAGAAGGGCTATTTTTGATCTGGAAACATTTAATTCTTTGAAGGTCATCTGGGTAGACTATTGACTGCCCACAAACAACATTCATCAGTTTCTTCACTTCTTGTTCTTGGGTAAGAAAACAGTTTTTGTCTTTTAGACTTTTTTTTTAGACTTAACCTTTTATATTTTACCATGCACTTGTAATCCAGTGGAAGTAAGAGTCCTGTGTGCTTTGAAACTGATCAAGTCATAAGTGATTGGGAAAAATCTAAGTAATGAGTTGCATTTTTAAATAATAACACCTGAATTAATCAATAATTCATACAATCAAGATATGCTCAGTCAGGACTAAAGCACAGGTCAAAATGTAAAATCAAGTAATCACAGTGGATTCTTTTTTTGTTTTCATATGGAATGCTTCACGAATTTGCATGTCATCCTTGTGCTAGGGACATGCTAATCTCTGTAATTGTTTCAGTTTTAGCATATGTGTTGCTGAAGCAAGCACCATAGTTGATTCTTAACAGTAGTGAATTGAATGCACGTGAAATTACATAGCACACACAAAAAATCTGTTTATAGATGCCCTTGATCTTCATCAGCTACAGAATTAAACTCAAATCATATTTTATCTTAAGAGATTCTACTTGGTCACTCTAAATGTAGCACTCTATCCATTTCCCTGAGAGAATTGTAAAGTGAAGTGAAGGAAAGAAAAAATGGTTTTGGTTTTGGTAAATTGTAGGTTTCGGATTGAGGGGTGTGTGCTCACATATACACACACACACACTCAGTTGGAGAACAAATACAAACAGGACTGAAGTTGTATGTTAATTTTTTGCATCTGATTTTATATTTATATAAGTATTAATATGATCATATTCTCTCATAAATGAAAACTCAACGTACATATTTTCCTTGAACTGTGTGATATATAAAATAAAATGTAATATATATTTATTGCAATAAATGTAATTTGGCGTTTAGGTTCTCTGGGAACTCTGATACTTCTGTAATCAAAAAATGAACAGATATGGAAAATCTGTTTATAAACCATAGAATGTAACCATTATATTCATTCTCATGCTTTTTTTATTTTCAAAAGGGCATTTCCCCAGGTATGCAACTGGTTAGCTCCACAAATATATTTTCAAATATTGCATGGAACTTACATGTCTCATATGCCAAATTGTTCATTTTATTAAAACATCCCAGTAGAAACACAAATTGTCCTTTAGAGTCTTGAAATTCTATAATGGGAATATTTCCTATGTATAGGAATTGAACTGTAGTGCTACACCTTGTGAACAGATTTTACCTTGTTTCTGGCTTCAAAATTACTTAGATGTTAGGGATTAAGGGCATATTAATTTGTGGCTCTCACTGTTTGCATGAAGGAGAATATTTTCTTACATAGGTAATTCTGAGAGTGACACATTCATAATGAAATCATTGCACTTCTTGGGTGGGTTTTTTTTTTTTTTTGTTAGAAGAAAGTTTTTTCTGTTTTCCTTTTTTTAAAATTACAGCTTTATTGAAATATATTTGACCTATAAAAATTATGGAGTGCTTCACAAAGTTGGGTGTCATCCTTGCATAGGGGCCATGCTAATCTTCTCTGTGTCACTTCAATTTTACTGTATGTGCTGCCAAAGTGAGCACTGCTTTCCATTGTTATTTAAAAGAAAGGTTAGGTGTAAGCTCTTTATCCCTAGAGCTGTGCCCAGGTTTTTGGATACACTATGTTGGGGACATTTTGGGGAGCATCTCAAACTAAAAACAATGAACCACTTAAAAATCACCAGTGTAGTTACCACATTCATTTTCCCCTGGACCCCTCATAACAGTTTGGAGGAGATCTCAACTGTTATTTACATACCAAATCTCATTAAATATTTATTGTTAGGTTTTTAAAGTTTTCTTTCTGTCATTTCTTTTTTTTAAAAAAATTTTCCCTTCATAGTTTATTGTCAAGTTGGTTTCCTTAGGACATCCAGTGCTCTCCAACAAGTGCCCTTTCCCTTGCCCATCACCCTTCCCCTCTCCCCCACCAACCCTCAGTTTCTTCTCAGCATTCAAGCATCTCTCAAGGTTTGCCTCCCTCCCTGTCCCCAAATATTTTTCCCCTTCTTCTCCCCCATGGTCCTCCATTAAGTTTCTCCTAATCCACCTACACTGCAAACATATGGTAGCTGTCCTTCTCTGCCTGACTTATTTCGCTCAGCATAACACCCTCAAGTTCCATCCACATTGCTACACATGGCCAGATTTCATTCTTTCTCATTGCCATGTAGTATTCCATTGTATAGATAAACCACATCTTCTTGATCCATTTGTCAGTTGATGGACACTTAGGCTCTTTCCATATTTTGGCTATTGTGGAGAGTGCTGCTATGAACACTGGGGTACATATGCTCCAATGCATCAGCACTCCTATGTCCCTTGGGTAAATTCCTAGCAGTGCTATTGCTGGGTCATAGGGGAGTTCTAGTGTTAATTTTTTGAGGAACCTCCACACTCTTTTCCAGAGGGGCTGCCCCAGTTTACATTCCCACCAACAATGAGGAAGGTGCCCATTTCTCCACGTCCTCACCAGCATCTATAGTCTCCTGATTTGTTCATTTTAGCCACACTGACCGGCGTGAGGTGGTATTTCAGTATGGTTTTGATTTGTATTTCCCAGATGAGGAGGGATGCTGAGCATCGTTTCATGTGTCTGTTGGCCATCTGGATGTCCTCTTTGGAGAAGTGTCTGTTCATGTCTTCTACCATTTCTTCACTGGATTGTTTGTTTTCGGTTGTGGAATTTGGTGAGTTCCTTATAGATTTTGGATACTAGCCCTTTAACTGATATGTCTTTTGCAACTATCTTTTCCCATTCTGTCAGTTGCCTATTAGTTTTATGGATTGTTTCCTTTGCCGTGCAGAAGCTTTTTATCATGATGAGGTCCCAATAGTTCATTTTTGCTCTTGATTCCCTTCCATTTGGGGAGGTGTCAAGTAAGAAACTGGTGCATTTGAGGTCAAGGAGGTTGTTTCCTGCTTTCTCCTCTAGGGTTTTGATGGTTTCTTATATCACATTCAAGTCCTTTATCCATTTTGAGATTTTTGTGTGTGTGTGTGTGTATGGTATAAGAAAGTGATCTAGTTTCATTCTTCTGCATGTTGCTGTCCAGTTCTCCCAGTATCATCTGTTAAAGAGGCTGTCGTTTTTCCATTGGATACTCCTTCTTGCTTCATCAGAGATGAGTTGTCCATACATCTGTGGGTCCACTTCTGAGTTCTCTATTCTATTCCATTGGTCTATGTGTCTGTTTTTGTGCCAATACCATACTGTCTTGATGATGACAGCTTTGAAGTAGAAGCTAAAGTGTGGGATGGTGATGCCTCCCGTTTTGGTTTTCTTCTTCAATATTACTTCAGCTAGTTGAAGTCTTTTGTGGTTCCATACAAATTTTAGGATCGTTTGTTCTAGCTTTGAGAAGAATGCTGGTGCAATTTTGATTGGGATTGCATTGAATGTGTAGATTGCTTTGGGTAGTCATGACATTTTAACAATATTTATTCTTCTGACCCATGAGCGTGGAAGGTTTTTCCATTTCTTTGTGTCTTCTTCAATTTCCTTCATAAGTTTTCTATAGTTTTCATCATACAGATCTTCTGTATCTCTGGTAAGATTTATTCCTAGGTATTTTATGTTTTTTTTTCTGTGCAATTGTGAATGAGATCAGTTTCTTGATTTCTCTTTCTGTTGCTTCAATTGGTGTATAAAAATGCAACCGATTTCTGTATGTTGATTTTGTATCCTGCAACATGGCTGAATTCATGGATCAGTTCTAGTAGGCTTGTGGTGGAGTCTGTCAGGTTTTCTATGTAGAGTATCATGTTGTCTGTGAAAAGTGAAAGTTTGACTTCTTCTTTGCCAATTCTGATGCCTTTGATTTCCTTTTGTTGTCTGATTGCTATCCTAGGACTTCCAGCACTGTGTTAAACAATAGCGGTGAGAGTGGACATCCCTGTCATGTTCCTGATCTCAGGCAGAAAGCTCTCAGTTTTTCCCCATTGAGGATGGTGTTAGCTGAGGGCTTCTCAAAGATGGCTTTTATGATGTTTAGGTAAGTTCCTTCTGTCCCGACTTTCTCAAGGGTCTTTATTAAGAAGGGATGCTGTATCTTGTCAAATGCTTTTTCTGCATCTATTGACAGGATCATATGGTTTTTATCTTTTCTTTTGTTAATGTGATGTATCACATTGATTGATTTGAGAATATTGAACCAGCCCTGTCACCCAGGAATGAATCCCACTTGATCCTGGTGGATAATTCTTTTTATGTGCTGTTGGATTCGATTTGCAAGTATCTTGTTGAGGATTTTTGCATCTACATTCATCAAGGATATTGGCCTGTAGTTCTCTTTTTTTTGCTGGGTCTCTGTCTGGCTTGGGAATCAAAGTGATGCTGGCTTCGTAAAATGAGTCCAGAAGTTTTCCTTGATTTCTAATTTTTGGAATAGCTTGAGAAGAATGGGTCTTAATTCTGATTTAAATGTCTAGCAGAATTCCCCAGGGAAGCCATCTGGCCCAGGGCTCTAATTTGTTGGGAGATTTGGATAATTGATTTGATTTCCTCACGAGCTATGGGTCTTTTCATATTTTCTATCTCTTCCCATGTGAATTTTGGTAGTGAGTGTGTGTTTAGGAATTTTTCCATTTCTTCTACATTGTCCAATTTGTTGGCATATAATTTTTCATGGTATTCCCTGATAATTGCTTGTATTTCTGAGGGGTTGGTTGTAATCAGTCCCTTTAATTGTTTGTATTTCTGAGGGGTTGGTTATAATCGGTCCCTTTTCATTCATGATTTTGTCTATTTGGGTTCTCTCTCTTTTCTTTTTGAGAAGTCTGGCTAGAGGTGTGTCAATTTTGTTTATTTTTTCAAAAAAACCAACTCTTGGTTTCATTGATATGTTCAGCTGTTTTTTTTGTTTTTGTTTTTGTTTTTTTGGATTCTATATTGTTTATTTCTGCCATGATTTTTATTATTTCTCTTCTCCTACTGGGTTTGGGGTGCTCTTGTTGATCGCCTAGTTCCCTTAGGTGAGCTGTTAGATTTTGTATTTGCACTTTATTTAATTTTTTGAAATAGGCCTGGAGTGCAATGCACTTTCCTCTTAGGACTGCCTTTGCCGCATCCCATAGAGTTTGAATTGCTGTATTTTCATTTTCATTTGTTTCCATATATTTTTGAATTTCCTCTCAATTGTCTAATTGGTCCATTCGTTTTTTAGGAGGATGTTCTTTACCCTCCATATTTTTGGAGGTTTTCCAGACTTTTTCTGTGGTTGATTTCAAAGTTCATAGCATTCTGATATGAAAATGTGCATGGTATGTTCTCATAACTTTTATATTTATTGAGGGCTGCTCTATGTCCCAGTATGTGATCTATCTTGGAGAATGTGCCATGCGCACTTGAGAAGAAAGTGAATTCCATGGCCTCAGGATGTACAGTTCTGAATATATCTGTCAAATCCATCTGGTCCAATGTATCATTCAAGTCCATTGTTTCGTTAGTGATTTTCTGTCTTGTTGATCTATCCATCGCTGTAAGTGGAGTATTAAAGTCCCCGCTATTAGCACATTCTTGTCCATAAGATTGTTTCTGTTTGTGTATGTTTTATGTATTTGTGTGCTTCCATATTAGGTGTGTAGATATTTATAAATGTTAGCACTTCCTGATAGATAGACCCTGTAAGGATTATATATGCCCTTCTTCACCCCTTGTTACTGCCTTTACTTTAAAGTCCAGTTTGTCTGATATAAGTATAGCTACTCCAGCTTTCTCTTGACTTCCAGTAGCATGATAGATATTTCTCCATCCCCTTACTTTCAATCTGAGGGTGTTCTGAGGTCTAAAATGAGTCTCTTGTAGGCAGCGAATAGATGGATTTTGTTTTTTTATTCATTCTGCTACCCTATTTCTTTTGATAGTAGCATTTAGTCCATTTACATTCAGTGTTATTATTGAAAAATATGGGTTTAAGGTCATTGTGTTCTTTGTAGAATTCATGCTTTTGGTGGTGTCTCTGGTACCTCGTGTTCCTTGCTACATTTCCCTCATGGAGTTGCCCTCAAGATTTCTTGTAGGGATAGTTTAGTGGTGACGAATTCCTTTAGTTTCTGTTTATTTGGGAAGACTTTTATCTCTCCTTCTATTCTGAATGACAGGCTTGTTGGATAGGGGTTTCTTGGCTGCATATTTTTTCTGTTCATCACATTGAAGATTTCCTGACATTGCTTTCTGGCCTGCCAAGTTTCAGTAGAGAGGTCTGCAACCACTCTGATAGGTCTCCCTTTGTATGTTAGGGCCCTTTTATCCCTAGCTGCTTTCAGAATTCTCTCTTTGTCCTTATATTTTGCCAGTTTCACTATGATATGTCATGCAAAAGATCGATTCAAGTTACATCTGAGGGGAGTTCCTTGTGCCTCTTGGATTTCTATGTCTGTTTCCTTCCCCAGATTCGGGAAGTTCTCTGCTATAATTTGTTCAAGGACTCCTTCCGGGCCTTTCCCTCTCTCTTCCTCCTCTGGAATTCCTCTGATACGGATATTGCACCATTTGATTCTATCACTCAGCTCTCAAACTCTCTTATCATGTTCCCGGATCGGTTTATCTCTCTTTTTTGGGCTTCCTCTTTTTCTATAATTGTGTCTTCTAATTCACCTATTCTCCTCTCTGCCTTTTCAATCTTTGCATTGGAAGCCTCCATTTTATTATGCACCTCATTTATAGTGTTTTAAAATTCATCACAAGTATTTTTAAGCTCCATAGTCTTTGTAGCAATCGTTTCTCTGATGTCTTCAATGCCTTTTTCAAGCGCAGCGATTGTTTTATGATTATTGTTCTAAATTCTTGTTCAGTTATGTTGCTTATATCTGTTTTGAACAGTTCTCTAGCTGTCATTTCTTCCTTGAATTTCTTTGTAGGAGAGTTCTTCCGTTTTGTCATTTTGGCTAGCTTTCTGTCTCCTTTTAGTTTTAAAAGCTTGTTATGCACTCTGCACCTGCGAGTACTGCTGTATTAAAGAAGGCTCATTGACTATCCAGGGGCTGTAGGTTCAGGAAGTTTCTTTGAATGGTGTCTCATTGACTATCCAGGGGCTGTAGGTTCAGGAAGTTTCTTTGAATGGTGTCTCTTGATCTCTCTTGTTGAGACTTTGGTTATTTTATTTCCCTACTCGTAGTGGTTTTTGGGACTCTCCACCATGTGTACTCTGGCTTGTTTCTTGAGGTAGCCCTGAAAAGGAAAACAGACAGACAAACACACATGGAACAAAGGTATGTAAATGCCCAGACAAATGAAACAAAGATGAAAACTGAAAGGGAAAAAGAGAAATAAAAGAAAAAGAAGTGAAAAAAGGAAAAAAAGAGGAAGGAGGGAAAGCGAATAATAAAAATATAAATATAAAAATAAAAAGTAAAAAAGAAGAAAAGAAAAAAGGAAAAAACCCAAAAGACAAAAGACAGTCTAAAAGCATAAAACCAGAATTTCCAGCTACAAATAAAGACCAGGGTGTATGCAGTGCTGATGGAAATGCATATACAAAGAGAGAAATGACAGGGCGGGGAGAAAGAGGAATTGGACAATGATCAGGCAGAGAGACTAAGAGGCTTAATTCTTAGAAAGAGGAGAATATGGTAGGAGGCGAGGAGAAAGAAACGAAGATAATGTTACTCAGAGAAACTATATAGCCTGATTACTCCAGAGAGAGAGAGAGAAAGGTAGCAATGGAAGTGTAGAATATACATCTGGGGAATGGATTAAATGTGACTGTTTAAGCAAAGCAATGACCCGAGTGCTGAGTCCAGCAGAGGGGGGGGTGATAGGAATGAGAGAAGGGAAAATCTATCTGAATAGAAAGAATTGATCTAGAATTAATCACTGTATTGCATCCATGTTGGTGTTGCCACAGGCCCAGTTAAAAAAAAAAAAAAAAGCAGCTCTCTAGCAGGGATGGGTGTGGTTTGGTGTAGGCAGGTCTTAGCTTCCAATGTGTACAGTGGACTGCTCCATGAGGTCCCACCTTGGTGGTTGTGGGGAGAAAAATGGCGGTGCCCCAGTCTCTTCTTGAACCAAGCATTAAAAATCACTCTTTTGGGTCCGATCTTCCTGTGCTGAGGGAGTAGCCAAGGTGGGCTGTGTTCTATATCCCAAGCACCATCTCATTTCTAGGTCTTAGTCCGCACACTTTATCGATACCACCCGAAATATAAACCTGCAGGCTGTGTCCTTCTCAGCCGGGGATCAAAATAGGAGAGCAGCGGAGCAGTTTCAAGCCAAGCTACTTCCCTACTGGGGATTGAGCTGGTAGAGCAGCAGAGATGTCTCTCCTGGTGCTGCCTGTGACCGGGGCACCCAGCCCACAATCAGCACCACAGCTAGGAACAGGATCACTCCCCGTCCCGAGCCAAGGTTTTTCTCTTCTCCAGGAACAGTTCTGTGAGCAATTCCAGCCACTCTTTCTTTTTCCCTTGACTCACTGAAGCTCCCAGCGAAGGGGGTTCCCTCCCTTCCCTCCGTGTCTCCGGGTCCCTGCCCGTTTTTATCTTCCCCAGTTCACACTCAGGCACCTATGAAGTTGTCTTCTCATTGGACTCCGTCTCTTTTCTTCCCAAACTCCTGCGGTTCAGTGTCCTATAGCTTCAGGCCTTCTCCGTTTGAGAGATGGAGGCGAGTGAAATGTACAGAGCTCCCTACTTCTCCTCCATCCTACCTCGGTTAGATAGTTTAATAGACCAGGTTCCCTTCTCCTCTGCTTCCGCCATGGTGCAGCCCCCTTTCTGTCATTTCTAATGACAGAGGATGGAAAGTAAAGGATGGAAGGATGGAAAGCAAAGCAAACCAAAACCTCAGCGAGGTCGTCTTGGAGATTCCCCGTGCTCCTAAAACCTATGAAAAGCCTTGAGATATCTTGTAGTCAAAAAATCAGTTTCACTATATTTAACTCAGCATTTTCAAAATGTACACAACCAAGTAACACTTCATTTTTATATTTGCTTCGTACTTATTAACATCCTTTGGTGTTGTGTTCTGTGGGAGCAATGAGCGTTAGGAGGTTCTGAGCTACTTGTATTAGGCCATTTAACAGATGTGAACAATGGCACATGAGCCTTGTGTTCTTGACCTCCTCAAGAATAAGATTTACTAGCCATGTCTGAGCAAGAAGATTAGTAGCAGTAAATCACAACTTCAAGCTTCCTAGGATACCTGGCCATGAATGTTTCATTGATTTAAGGTACAGCAGGTTTGAAGGTGGCAAAAACTCCCGTGGTATCTCCAGTAGGTTCAGAAAATGGCCTTCCAGGTGTAGCACTTTCTCTGCTTCAGAGATGATGGAAAAATATGACCAGGCCCCAAAACAGAGAATGACATCTGTTGGCACAGTCCTCTACTCTTAGATGCTATTGCACAGAGATGACATTTGTCAGAGATTTCTCCTCTTTTCCCTCTGCATCGAGTGACTTAAAGAGTGTAGATTTTGGTAACCATGTCTATGTCCTTGGGGAGAAGAAGCATGAGGACCAGCATCATATTTGTGACAACAAAGAGTCTATTTCCCTTCTAAGGAAGCTTGGTAGATGTGTTGCTTCAGAGAAGAGTTAAAGAAAAGAGTTTTAGAATACATTATTTGATTTTTGTGTCTTTTTGAAGAATCATCTGTTGAGCCATTAAGGTCACAGACCAAATCCTATTCCATGTTTCTGAGAACCCATAGGTAGATGTAACATAGACAGTTTCATAGCAAATATTTATTTTATGAGCCTTTATTGACTCATAAAATAAAAACCTTGCAAGTTCAGGGTGCCTGAGTGGCTCCGTCAGTTAAACATCTGACTCTTGATTTCAGTTCAGGTCATGATCTCATGATCCTGAGATCAAGCCCCACATCAGGCTCTGCTCTGAACACAGAACCTGACTGGGATTCCTTGGATTCTTTATCTCCCTCTCCCTCTTCTCCTCCCCTTGCATACACGTGCTTTCTCTCTCTCTCTCTCACATTTTCTCAATCTCTGTCTCTCTCTCATTCTCTCACTCTCTGTCTCGCTCTTAAAAAAACTTGAAAATTCAACATTAGCATCTTACTTAGATGTGGTGTAGCTTGGTCATTTTTATAAAGTTTTTGAATTAGTGCAGTGACTAGATTAACCTTTAGTTTCTGTAAGTTTTAATATAATGTGCAAGAAATTTGTCCCTACATGAGTAATACTAGAAGAGTAAAGTATTATGCAGATCTATAGAACCCAAGTCAAATGATAAGTTATTACTCAGCTTTTTGTAAGGAGCAGAGGAATAAGTCTGTAGGAACCCTACAAACCTCAGATGTTTTGGGGAAAGAGGCATACTGAAATAGTCATGACAGTAACATGGGGATAATCTTGATCTGATTCTAAAATTTTACATAATAATTTGCTAATTCCAGTGTTTTCGCCAATATTAAAGCATGGCTACTTTATTTATTTACTCATTCAGTAACAATTTGGGGGCAAAGATGAGGATGGAGGGAGCAAGAGGAGATGTGCAGACAAGAAGGAGTTTCTCAGCAGCCCAGTTTCAGAGTAAGATTGACGTAGAGACGATCCCAGAGAACCTTGAGTGCTGAGTCATGCAGCATGCATAGTTTGCTCCCTTGCCCCAGAATTCAGGCATCTAGGACCTCTAGACATATGTGGCCATTACTCTGAGGATAGTGGTTCCTTGCACAGTAAAAGAAGGGAAGAGGAAAGGAAAGGAAAGGAAAGGAAAGGAAAGGAAAGGAAAGGAAAGGAAAGGAAAGGAAGAAAATGGGAAGGGGAAGGGAAAGGAAAAGAAAGAAAAGGAAAGAAAAGAAAAGAGAAAAGGAGGAAGGAAGAGAAGGATCAGAGGGAGGGAGTGAGTAAGGGAGGGAGGGAAGAGAATGAAAGAAAGAAAAAGAAAGAAAGAAAGAAAAGGAAGGAAGGAAGGAAGGAAGGAAGGAAAGAAGAAAGAAAGAAAGAAAGAAAGAAAGAAAGAAAGAAAGAAAGAAAGAAAGAAAGAAAGAAAGAAGGAGAGTTTATCTTCTAAAGTCTTGAAGGCTATACTTTAGTGTTTTACATTAATTTTAATTGTTAAACAAGATTACACACATTGATTTTCCTCAAGAGATTGTAATTGAAGTTCTCTTGAAATATAATAGATCAAAATAGTTTTTCTTTGATAATGGTTTGGGTTTTTTTCCTCCGTAGCAGTTTCAGGTCTGCTTTCTCTGTGGCTCTAAGAATGATCGCCCAAGTTTCCACTAGCTAGGGAACCCTGAGCTTCACTGTGGCACAGCTCAGGAAGTTGCATTTAAGAAAAAGTATGATTACTGTAACCCAGATGTTCCCCGCTACCTATAACAGATTCCAGCTTCTGTGCTTCTGTTCCTGTGTTCCTTAGCGCCCCTAATCTCTTCTGCTTCCTCAGCTTCCATAGCACTTTATGTGAATTTAAATTTCACCAGTTGCAACCTTGTATTCTACTTATTTATCTATTTACAAGTCTGATCTCCCAAATGGCAGTCCATATGGACTTTATCTCTTTATCCCCCAGAGTCTGCCATAGAATCCTCACTTTGAAAATGTCTATCAAATGTCTAATGAATAAATGGGATTTAACTTATACACAGCCCTTTAGGAAAGATGTGTTGTGTGACAAGGGGAAGCATTCCTTTACTTCCACAATTGAGTGCCTACTTTTCCCCAAGAGTTATATGGGAAAGAGAACCAGGATGTTGGGATATAGGAGTTTCTCCTTTTGCCCTTTCCCTTTAATGCCTTCCTTGTATTCAATTCTTTACAGATGAAGTATCTAGAACACTTCGTGAGTTTCTTATTCTTCATTTTTGGTAAATTCTTGGGGTGATTCTTTTACAAATAAACCAATATTGGAATACAAGGGCTCAGTGATGAAAAAGGGGAGAGGAAAAGAACAGGGTAGAGGAAGAATGTGTCCATTGACTAAGCCTAGAAGGAGAGGCAATGCAGAGCCACGTCTGTTAGCTCAGTCTTGTGCAGTATCAAAGAGTAGCTGGCATAGATAGGACAGAGTTATGATGTGTGAAGGATAGACAAGGAAACTTTTCTGTGTAAATAGCTGACTGGGAAACTTCAGGGACAATATTCTCAACAATGTGTTCTTGGGAGCTGAGTGAATCTAAGAGTGTTAGCTTTGGTTTGATGCCATCATCCACTTGGATAATGACAGCAAAAAACATGCAGAAGGGGCTTTGGGAGAACTCTTGAGTGGGAGAGAGGTGTAGTAGGGGCTTGGAACCTATCAAATCCAACCACTGGAGGGAGCTGAGTTTGGAAGGAGTCAATGGAATGCACTGCAAGATTCTTACTGTTTACAAAGCCTGAGTCTGCTGCACTTCAGCCTTGATGCGATCTAGAGTTTTGAAGTACACCAGCTGTCACTCTTTGCTATAGACCAGAGATTCTCAAATACTCAAACCTTGTGTCTCACAAATCACTGTCAAGGGACTGGGCTCTCACCGGGATAGAAACCAAACTCCCCTATGTTTTTCAGCAAAGGACATTGATGTGTTTAGACAGTTTGTCAGTATATTTATGATTTTTGGTGAGTTTAAAAGACATGATCATTTGCAGAAAGGTATTGGACATAAATGTGATTGCTACATAACTTCAAAGTAATTTGTTGATAGGCTGGGGAGCCAAAATTGGGAGAAACATGAGATGTTTGTGATTACTCCTCGTTGGCTAGAAGGTCATCGGTGGAGGATGTAGTGGGAGAGGGTGGGAGGAGGGTAGGTGGGAGATGACACGTGATATTTGCAGATGGGTAAGAGTGTTGAAAGAGGGTCCATGTCAAGTCCTGAAGAGGCAGTACATTAGTGAGTAAATGCTCAGGCACTGCCACTGACTGTCAGAGTGGCCTTGGAAAAGTTAACTAACTTCTCTGGACTCCATTTTCCTCATGTGTAAAATGGGGACGATAATAATAGAGCCTTGGGTTGAGCAAGTGTTTAATAAATTTCACTTAATGTTATTACTGTGTTTAACTTTTTTGAAAAATCTTCTATCATCCTACTACTGTAAAGCTAAATTTAATATATGTGGCTGAGTCTGGGCCCTATCCCAAGCGAGCTTTACTGCTTAAATATGAAAATAACATTGTAAGTAGGTTGTTTTCATCTTCTAGGAACTATTATAACAAGGGGCCTGAAGACAGATTCTGAGCAAGCTCCATCCCAGTCTCCTTGTAATTTCAAAGAGAAAAGATAGAAACATACTCCTGGTAATTAAATTCAAAAGTTTGCAGTTTTGTTCAGTTCTGTGTTTTGTTTTGTTTTGTTTTGTTTTGGAATTCAGACTGTCTTAACTTGATGAAATCCTTTTTAATTGAGGGGTTATAACTATTGGTTTAAATGCCTCTTCCTTTATCGACTGTCAACTTCACGAGGCCAGAAGCTGTATCATCCTTGTCCCTGGACTCCCATGCTCAGCATTGCCAAGCCTGGCACAGAGTAGGTACTCTCCATGAATGCAAATAAGCACAGTACTTTAGCTTTTCAAGTTAAAGTGTTTTCATATATCCTAGTCCTAAAAGAATTCAGACTAAGTCTAGGGGAAATCAAAGAAAGATCTAAAAGAGATAGGATAAAAGTCTATTGGTGCTTCCCTGTTAGTTCTTGCTAAATTTTTTTAAAATGTCAATTAGGAGAATATTATACATTTAATGGATTAATAGAAAATCAAGGTTGGTGTAGAGTGGTATATCTAGAAATGTAGGGATTATGAACAAGAGTTTTAAAAGTACAAACTTTCATTTATAAGATCACTAAGTTTGGAGATATAATGTACAATAATTAAGAGTACTGCATTTTATACTTGTAATTTGCTGGGAGTAGATCTTAAGTGTTCTTACCACACACAAAAAGATACTTACGTGAGTTGATAAATGTGTTAATTAACTTGATTGTGGTAATCATTTCACAGTGTATATGTATATCAAATCATCATGTTGTGCACTTTAAATATATACAGTGTTACATTATACCTTAATAAATTATACTCCAAACCCCACAGTCACTCTCATGGCTAAGGAAAGGATAGCCCTGGTAATAGAGATGGAAGGAATTCGGGAACAATAGCACCAGACAGGACATCCAGAAGAAAACCAGCACTGTCCCCATGAATATTCCATTGTTAACACGTCTTTCTGCATCTCTAGGGTGAAGGCTTCTATAAGGATTGATTTCTGCGTTTGGTACTAGGACATGCTTTGGGAATAATGTAAACCATGAAGTTCTACAGGCTGACTGAATTGTACTGAAAGTCCTACAAGTATTGTTTGTCACCTGGGTAGCTATGGGACTCATTTTCAAGATTTTGTAGTCTAGCTATTGTGGCTAGCAAAGGTAATGTGTACATCAGAACAGCAGAGACTTCGGATCAATTCTACATTTCTAGGAAGTGAAGTCCTTCAGAGAAGACTTGTTCTTTTAGTGGAAATCAAACTAATGTTGAACTTTCCTTTGCTTGTCATGAGTGGAGATAGCCCTGGACAATTAAAGAGAGCATAAAACAGTACTTTAGCCATTAGATATGAGAGACTTGGAATCCATTTATCTTGTTTAAATCTTTCATAGGCCATTACCCATCTTCTAACCCTTTGAAACAGCTTAAAACATGATAGGGTTGGTAAACCTAATACAAAAATTTGCTTTGGACATTTAATAGGCTGGATTTCTCTGGAAACGTTTCTGCTCTAAAACCCTAGGACTCTTAAGGACCACTTCCCTTTGATTTTTGGCATTCGGAATTCCCATTTCCCTTCTTCTATCATGTGGATGTATATGACCATATTCTGTCACTGTGCACTTTGCAAAGAGAAAGGAGAGCTGTGATGGTGAATCAGTTGGCACTAGCTTTCTCACAAGAGGTAACATGAATTCTCTATATTATCTTTTGTGTTTATACACATTTAATTGGATTAAACCAATATCCAGTAATTTGTACATATGGAGAACAGAAA
The DNA here is from genome assembly GCA_017311185.1 of Proteles cristata cristata. Lineage (NCBI taxonomy): Eukaryota > Metazoa > Chordata > Mammalia > Carnivora > Hyaenidae > Proteles > Proteles cristata. Next base: position 78,131 of record JAESUZ010000759.1, on the reverse strand, counting down.
ATCTGCCCTGAGGAGTCTTACATTCTAATGCACACAGGGCACAGTTAATTAATTTATTTCTTTATTTGTGTTTATTTTTGAGAGAGACAGAGACAGCATGAACAAGGGAAAGGCAGAGAGAGAAGGAGACACAGAATCCGAAGCAGGCTCCAAGCTCCAAGCTGTCAGGACAGAGCCCGATGCAAGGTTCAAACCCATGAACCATGAGATCATGACCTGAGCTGAAGTTGGATGCCATGCAGGCACCCCAGCACAGTTTGTAAAGGGGTCTTCAAAGGAAAATCTTAGGGAGAAATCTGTGAAGGCTTCTTTGAAACAGTGACTGAAGGATGGAAGGCAGTCTAGTGTAGTTTTTATTTTTTTTATTTTTCTGTTTTAATATTTTTATTGTTTTAAATTTATTTGAAAGAGAGACAGAGACAGAGACAAAGAGTGTGTGGGAAAGGGGCAGAGAGAGGAGAGAGAAAATCCCAACCAGGTCTGCACTGTCAGCTCAGAGCCTGATGTGGGGTTCAAACTCATGAACTGTGAGATCATGACACAAGTGGAAATCAGGAGATGAACACTTAACCAACTGAGCTACCCAGGTGCCTCTGAGTGTAGATTTTAACTCCCAACAACAGACTCCCTGTATTCAAATCTCAGATGGGCCACCTAGTAGCTGGATGATCTTGGACCATCCTACTGTGCCTCAGTTTCCTGAAAAACTGAGATGACAACATCAGAGCCTACCTCATAGATCTGATGTGAGAATCGAATAAGTTACTTGTTGCAGAGATCAGGGCCACTTTGTAAGTCTGGGATAGTGGGAGATCCAGGGGAGGACTTCAGGCGGAGAGGCAAGATTAGGTTGGTATATTGGATTGTATTGGCCACTACATGAGGATGGACTAAAGCAGGGTAAGAATGGAGACTGATGAGAACAGAGTGGTTGCAGGGCCTGAAATGAAGGGCCTGAGCCTGAGAGGTCTGGCATGGAGGACAGGCAGGAGCAGGGAAATGTGAGCCATAGTGCAGAGGTGGGCTCCAAAGTCAGGCCATGGGTGCTGATAAGATGGGCCCAAATGAGAGCAGACCAGGAAGAAAGAGGTATGAACCATAATAACTTGGCAACTTTTCTTTATAGTAATAGAGGTTTGACGTTCATGCTTGAGGAGTTTTGAGATATAACTGGGTAAAGATGAAGAATTTGACTTTTTACTCTTTTTAGATGATTATTGTACAACATGGTAGAAATTTAATTCTGGAGAACTATTGTTGCAACCAAGAGGGATAAATGTTGAGTTTTCTTGATAAATAAGGAAAAGACAGGAACAAACATTGAGTGCCTTCCTGTTGCTGATCAGCCAAATTCTTGCATAGTCTTGGAATTCTGGATGGGACAAGCTTGTGGAAAAGACATTCAGTTTGACCACAGACTAGGAAGAAGATTACTTAGGGGCTTCATGTATAACCCAGGCAAAGGTGAGAGATAGGATGTAGAAGATTGCACCTGAGTGGATAGCTAGAAAGCTCTAAGGTTTCCCATTTATTCATATTCTGTAACCCATATCAGTTGGACTTCCAAAATAGTTTAGAGATCGGTCAGAGTAATCATCTCAGAGTTTAATAACAGAGAAAGAAAGTGGGTGGTGGAATGAAACAGGGCCAACTCATTTTCCCTGAGGTTCGAAAAGAAGTACAGTGGAGATGATGAAGCCAATGTTTAGACTGATTCAAATCCCAGTTCTGTCAGGTACTAGCTATGTAACTTCAGACAAGTTATTTAAACTCTAATTGAAAAATATTTTTCCAGTTTTATTGACTCATATGGAATTTAAGAAACAAAACAAAGAAAAAAACCCATACTCTTAGATACAGGGAACAAACTGGTGGTTGCCAGAGGGAAATAGGGGGATGTGAAATAGATAAAGGGAATCAAGAGTACACTTATCTTGATGAGCACTGAGAAATGTATACAGTTATTGAATCATTATATTGTACACCTGCTGCTAATATAACACTGTATGTTAATTATATTTCAATAAAAAAAACAATGGCAAGAACTTGGTCATTAGGTTAAAAAAGTTTTATTGAGATATAATTGACACATAACTGTGTTTAAGTTTAAGGTATACAGCATAATGATTTATGTATATATTGCAGAATGATTACCACAATAAGTTAGCATCCATCACATTACATAGTCACAAATTTTTTCTTTGTGCTGACAACTTTTACTATCTAATCACATGGCACCTTTTAAATATACAATACAGTACTGTTAACTATAGCCATCATGCTGTAACACTTCCAGAGATTATTTATTTTATAACTCGAAGTTTATACCTTTTGACCATCTCCCCCAATGTTCTCCAACCCCCTCCCTCCACCTATAGCAACTACCAATCTCTTCTCTGTTTCTATGTGGTATATATTTTTAAGATTCCACATATAAGTAAGCTCATACAGTATTTGTCTTTCTCTGTCCTTTTAAAAAATCATTTAAAAATATTTATTTTTGAGAGAGAAAAAGAGACAGAGTGCAAGCAGGGAAGGGATGCAGAAAGAGACCAAGACACAGAATGCGAGGCAGGATCCAGGTTCTGAGCTGTCAGCACAAAGCCCATAGTGGGACTCAAACTCATGAACTGTGAGATCATGACCTGAGTCAAAGTCAGACACTTAACCAACTGAGCCACTCAGGCACCCATCTCTGTCTTAATTAATTTAGCATAATGTCTTAATTCATTTAGTATAATGAATTAAAGATGGAATAATTAAGATGGAATAAAATTTCGTCTATGTTGTTGCAAGTGGCAGGGTTTCCCTGCTTTTTATGACTTGTTAGTATTGCATGTGAGAAATGGGTGTAATAGCACCTGTCACACGGGGCTGTTGTGAGGATTAAATGGTGGTTTTTGAAATATACAGAACCCAGCATGTATGTACTAAATTCCATAAATCTTAGTGACTGTGGTTCCATCTCTGCTGCCACTGTCCCACTGCAAGTCTTCAACGTCTACCTGAACTCTTCGGGTCTTCTAAGTCCATGCTTCTCAAAGGTTAGTGTGTGTAGGCGCTACCAGAGGTCTTGTAGCACGAGGATTCTGATTCAGCGGTTCTGGAGCAGCTTGAGAATTTGCTTTCAGTCAAGACCAACACTTTAAATAGCAGAAATCTAACTGGCATCCCTTCTTTGAACCTCAACTGCACCCATTCCCAGGGTGATCTTTATAAAATACCAATGTCAGTTGTATCTTTACAAAATATCAATTCAAGTCGGGGCGCCTGGGTGGCTCAGTCGGTTAAGTGTCCGACTTCGGCTCAGGTCATGATCTCTAAACTATTCCTACACAAGCAGAAGGTGAGAATTCCATTGCTTCTCTGATGACATCCTTCACCTAGAAAATGTGGATAACAGTATCTCCAACACCCAATTGGTGATTAAGTGAGTAAATACATGTACTTGTGCCCAGCACAAAACAAGATGCTCCATTGTTTATTATGATTTACTCCACTAACGGGGGCTCATGGTAAAAATTCGTGAAGCAGACACGGTTTGAGAAGGGGCCATGAAGGACATATAGAATGAATTGAAAGTTAAATCCTCACACAAACAAGCTGTCCACCTGGGGCCTGACACGAGAGTCATTCAGGAGGACGGGCTGAAGGAGCGAGTGAATATGACTGCAGCAGAAATTTGGGCAGAGCTGCACACCTGTTAGATCTTATATGGACAGTCCCCTCCCACATCAATAATGAGGCAAGCACAAGATGACATCAACATTCAGGAGCAGGAGGTGCTGTTACCAAGACCAGATCTTTTTCCAGCTCAGGAGGCTCCTCAGGGCCCCTTTCATGTCCTTATTCCTAAGACTATAAATGAAGGGGTTGAGCATGGGAGCCACCACTGCATACAGCACAGTGGCCACTGAATCCTCAGATGTGTAAGAAGAAGAAGGACGCAGATACACCCCAAATAAAGTTCCATAGAACAATGATACCACAACAACAAGGTGGGAACTACACGTGGAAAAGGCTTTAAGCTTGGGAAGCTTGGGAAAAGCTCTGGGAAGAATGAAGTCTTAGGATGGCTGAGAAAATGTGCATATAGGAGATAGAAATAAAGAGGAAAGGAGCGACAAAAAGAAAGCTCCCAAGTATGTAAACAACCAACTCATTGACATGGATATTTGAACAGGAAAGCTTTAGCAATGCGTAGAGTTCACAGAAAATGTGGTGGATTCTGACACTTGCACAGAATGAAAGTGTATCCATCAAGAGGGTGTGGATCAAAGGATAGATGTTTGTGATAATCAGAGCCAGAGACAACAATGTGATACAGAATTTGGGGCTCATGGTGATGGTATAGTGAAGAGGGTGACATATGGCTACAAATCGGTCATATGCCATCACGGCCAAGAGGACATTGTCCAGTTCTAGAAACAAGATTAGGAAATACATCTGAGTAAGGCAGCCAACGTAGGAGATGGACTGGCTCTGGGTTTGGATGTTGATCAGTATCTTTGGTATAGTGACAGAGGTGAAGCAGATGTCAACCCAGGACAGGTTGGCTACAAAGAAGTACATGGGGGTGTGGAGATTGGAGGTGGAGCCAATGGCCAGGATGATGAGCAGGTTCCCCACCACAGCGACCAGGTACATGGATAGGAAGAGACTGAATAGCAGGGGCTGATGCTCAGGCACATCTGACAGTCCCAGGAGGAGGAACTCTGAGACAACAGTGAGGTTGCCTTTTGCCATGGCTTCTGGTTTCTGTAAATATGCATTGGAAATACATCTGTCAACAAGAGCAGAGGCAATTTGGGAAACCATGTGCGGCAACCTTCATCCTTGGCTGAAATAATACTCTGTGACACTTGGGAAGGAACTCCAACCTGGGGTAGTGAGAGCAAGAAAGTGTGGGGCTCCCTGGTCATCAGAGAATGCAGGACAGGTGAGTTGAGGCCTTGCTTGTGACTTCACTCAATCAGGAGCTCCTCTTCCTTCTCAAGAAGGAAAGAAGGACTGGACATAGAAGATGGAACTAAAAGTAAGGCCTGGCTTAGGAAGAGTGGTTAGAGGCAGCAAAAATAGTTGAGTTGTCACAATGGGTACATTATTTTATCCATGTAGGGGTCAGGGTGATGACTGTAAAGCAAAATTCTGTGTGTGCATGTGTGCGTATACTTAGATACAGATGTATATACTTCACAAACATATACATAGACATATATATTCATATGTATGTATTCATAGAAAAATGTTGGGGCGCCTGGGTGGCTTAGTCGGTTAAGCGTCCGACTTTCGCTTAGGTCATGATCTCGCGGTTTGTGGGTTCGAGCCCCGCGTCGAATTCTGTGCTAGCAGCTCAGAGCCTGGAGCCTGCTTCAGATTCTGTGTCTCCCTCTCTCTCTGACTCTCCCTTGCTCACACACACACTCTCTCTCAGAAATAAATAAAACATTAAACAAATTTACAAAACAATATCAATTCAAGGCATAGCACTTTCAAGTGTTCCCTCAGGACACTAGGATAGATCAAATTTATACTTCTCCTCAGCCTGATACTCAGAACTCTGATTCTGGCCCGAATCTACTTTCCTAAGTGTTCTCGGTTTCAGTCACACTGTGCTGCTTGCTGAGCAGGCCTGGCACTTTATTTTTGGTTTTGTTTTGCATTTTTAAATTGTGGTAGTAGAATACACATAACATAAAATTTACCATTTTAACCATTTTTTAAGCATGCAACTGAGTGGCATTAAGTGCATTTCACATTGCTGGATAGCTATTGCCACTCTCCATCTCCACAGCCTCCTTATCATCCCCAAATGAAACTCTGTACCTGTTAAACAGTATCTCCCCATTTCTCCTGCTCCTCACCTCAGCCCCTGGTAACCACCATTTTACTTTGTTTCTTTTTTTTTTTAATGTTTTTTCCTAGGAGAGAGAGAGAGACAGCGTGAGCAGGAGAGGGTCAGAGAGAGAGGGAGTCACAGACTGAAACAGGCTCCAGGCTCTGAGCTGCAGTCAGCACAGAGCCCAACGTGGGGCTCGAACCCATGAACCGCGAGATCATGACCTAAGCGAAAGTCGGACGCTCAACCGACTAAGCCACCCAGGCGCCCCTTTACTTTGTTTCTTAGCACACTTCGCTATCCATTATTTCAGTGAATCTTTACAATAGCTCTGTCTTGTGGTGCTATTATTATTCCCATTTTGTAGATGAGGAAACTGGGGCCCAGAAAGGTCAAGGTAACTTGCCTGGGGTCACATGCTAGGCATCAGGAAGAACAGTTTGATATCACTTTACCATGATGTTCCTTCCACCTTGGTACCTTTACTCAGGCTCTGTTTTCTGTCTAGGTTGTTCTCTCCTCTCCATTTATCAGTTGAGGTCTTTTGGATCCATTGCATAATTATCTCAGGTGCCTTCTGCAAAGCTTCTAGTCCAGTAGTGATAATTCCCTTGCCTTGAATCCATGGATTTATGTAGATGTCAGTCTTTCCCATAAACCTGTGCACTGCCAAGGTTTTCTAGCACCATACAGAAACTGTATGGAAACTGGAAACATCCTACAGGAATGTTGAAGAATGTAAGAAACTTTGCTTCTTAGTATTGCCTCAGACTAAGAGAACATAACAGAATTCCTAAAAGTGTAAAACCAATAAGAGAAACACATGTAGATCCAACTTTGTTTTTCTATAGATTGGAGTTTGCCCACCTTCCTTCATTCCTTCCTTTGTTCCTTCCTTCCTCCTTCCTTCTTCCCTCCCTCCCTCCCTCCCTCCCTCCCTCCCTCCCTCCCTTCCTTCCTTCCATCCTTCCTTCCTTCCTTTCCCTCTTTTCCTTTTTCCCTCTCTCTTTCTCTATCTTTTTCTCTCTTTCTCTCTTTCATTCCCTCTCTGTTTTTTAGAAACAGAATTAGCAGGATGAGAGTTGTTCGGCAACCTTTGGCTGTTCATCAGCATTTTGCCAAGTAGGACTCTGTATTTTAACTTATTCATCCACCAAACATCAACATATGTATTCCGTCAGGAGCAGGTTGGGGTGCTGAGAATGCAACAGTGAGCACAGATAACCTGACTCTGTCTTCAGAAGGGACCACAGAGGGTGCACAAAATGCGCATCAGCTTTGGTCTAGGAAAGGGTGGACACTTTACCTGTGGAGGTGTGTGTGCTCCTATGCAAATAGGCTCATTTTCTCCAGTGTCTGTCTTCCCTACCACCTCACCCAGACCAAGGCCCATGACTGTGCATTGAAAGCTTGCTGAAAAAACTCAGGTTCAAGAAAGAAAAGCTACCTCTGGGGATAATGCAAAGGAATCAGAAAGCCTGATCCTGTTTCTGGATCTCTGTTGGAGCATGACTGCCACTTGCCCTTTTCTGGCTTATTCGGTATGGTGCTTGGCACACATATTACACAATCCAGTTGAGGTTAATTTCCATTCTTAATTTTATCCATAGGAAAATCATGTTCCCTTAAGATGGATGAGTAATTAATTAAATATAATCTTATGAGATGTAATTTCTGAAGAAAGTTTTGATTGAAAATAAATTGGAATGTTCCACTGACTTGGTTGATATATTTATGCCATACACATTTAACATCATTACTGTCTACATGAGAATTGTAAATATTTCATTCTTTCTCACTGATTAAATATCTTTAATAAACCTTATATGAGTAAGAGACAATGACTTCATTCAAATTGATGAAGCATGCCATCATGCATTTTCCCCTATAGACTTTAAAAAATCCCCAGAATCATATTTATATTAGAAAGACCACTTTACTTGAGCAATTGTGTATTTAAAAATGTGTGTGTGTGTCTCTCTCTTTATATAAAGGAAGAGTTAGTCCCTGATAATGCACAGCAAATTTTATAACTACAAATACATGGCATGATTATCTTCCACAATGGCATTTTAAATACTTTGAAGTTTTTATTTTAAATAAACAAATATTGTAACCAGAGTAATACACTAAGATGGATTCACTGTTACATGCTGCTTTTCTTCAGACTCTATCTGGTTTTCTTTAGAATTCCGTATAAACATTTTAAATGATGTTTACATGAGCCAAACACTTTCTGGCCATTATTGGTCTGTGAAGGCCTCAAGGGTTTCCTTCTCTCAGTCAGACTGACAGATTGGGCCAAGCTGACTGACAGATGGGTGAGGCTGAAGTGGAGGTGGGGAACAAACTTACCAGTAGAGCACAGTTAGGGCTGCACTGAGCTAGGACAAAATCTGCTGACTGGCTCACTAGGCCTCCCAGTGACTGTTTGTGATTAGTCAGCCCTACAGAGAAGGCAGTTGTTTTTTAGTTCTTTTGGTTACAGAGCACTAACTAGTTAGCTTCAGCCTCTTCAGATGTGGCAGGGTGAAGATGTGCTCTGTTTCTTGCTAGATCTCTCTCTTAATGAAAGAGAATATTTTTCATGATTGCATTTGTTATCACCAGAAACTACTGTTGACATTTTCAACTGAATTCTCCCCATTTATGTTGGAATCCCTATTCGTCTGTTGCTCTTTCCGTGGCACTTTTAGTGGCCCTGATTTTTGCCCTTTGCAGGTTTATTCCAGCCGCTTGACTGCTATACATTTTCTTGGTGAACCTCCCCTATTTCTGCCTGCAAGTTCTTAGTCAATCTTTACATTAGGGTCCAACATTTCAAGCACTTTCTCTGGACAATATCAGTGCCTCTTGTCTTCCTTTGCTCAGAAAAACTCCAAGCAGAGATCAATCTGATCATCTCCCTCTTCCATTCCTAGCTGTGGACTGTTGCTGTGGAGAAAATCTTATTCCTGTGCAGCTTAGTACCACTATAGAGTCATGCTCTTCTTCTTCTTTTTTTTTTTTAAATGTTTTTTTTTAATTTATTTTTGAGAGACAGAGAGAGACAGCGTGAGCAGGGGAAGGTCAGAGAAAGAGGGAGATACAGAATCAGAAACAGGCTCCAGGCTCTGAGCTGGCTGTCAGCACAGAACCCGATGCGGGGCTCGAACCCACAAACTGTGAGATCATGACCTGAGCCAAAGTCGGACACTTAACCGACTGAGCCACCCAGGCGCCCCAGAGTCATGCTCTCCTACCACACATTGTTCATGAGAAGGATACACATTAAGTGGCATAATAGCCTGACTGTCTCTGGCCTGAGACACCACTTAACTCATGACATGTTAGATTTATCCAGCTGGCCCACTGCATGGTGATTGATCTCCTCAGGGTTTTCTCTTGTCACAAGTGACATGAAGAAGCCTCTGTATAGCCAGTTATTTGCCCTTGATTCACTCCCTGAAAAGACTACATCTCCCACACAGTCCTTTAGATTGTATACTGCTACTAAGACTAACATCTCTAATTAAAACTAAAATTTATTGGGGCATCTGAGTGGCTCAGTCGGTTAAGGGTCCGACTTTGGCTCAGGTCATCATCTCATGATTCGTGGGTTTCAGCCCCGCATCAGGCTTTGTGCAGTCAGCTCAGAGCCTGGAGCCTGCTTTGGATTCTGCGTCTTCCTCTCACTCTGCCACTCCCCGACTCATGCTCTGTCTTTCTCTGTCTCTCAAAAATAAATTTAAAAAAACGTTAGAAAAATTTAAAAACCCTAAAATTTATTGGGTGGCTACTATGTGCTAGCCACTTTATGTCCATTAACTTAATTTTCACAGAAACCTTGGCATGTAGGTATGATAATTCAGACTTTACAGTTGAGATAATTGATACTCGTAAGAGTTAAGGAACTCACAAAGACCACAAAACTATAAAGGCATGGAGTTGGGATTTAAACTCGTGTCCAGTTGATTCGAAGCCCAAACTCTTCAGTGTTCAGCACTGGCTCCTATATTATTTTTGAGAGGTGTTTCTTAATTTTGAATGTTACGCAAATAGCAAACTTAAGAAATGCAAAAAACTGGAAAAAATAAAATAATTTAAGTAAAAATAGTTTTAATCACACATTGTTTGTTACCCAGAGACACTTCTGAATGTTTTCTTTTCCTAGTCCTGTTTTCTACACCATATTTTATTTGTTCGTGTATATATTATATTTCACATGGTTCGGCTAATATAACATATATTATTACCTTCTTTTTCACCAATAAAAAGTATTTTTTCATAATACAGATTCATTACAAAATGCTTTTCAGTGGCTATAAAATTAAAATTTCTACTGAGGAATGTCGTAAACGCTGATACTTTCCATGAAGTAAGAAATGTAATTTTAGGAGGAAGGATAAAGAGAACTGGACTCCTAGTGGTGGGCCAAGGTTGCTCTATTTCAGATTGAAGAATGCAATAAGTGTAGACATTTCACATGGAGCTTCATTAAAATTCAGCTTTATAAATCCTCAAGAAGAACAAGCAAAGGTAGATGAGTCCAAGTACTTATTTGAATTTGTGGAGATTTGTTGGAAAGGTCATCATCGGCCCTAACAAATGTAAGTAAATTCCTTGAATTCCATTGCTGTAGTCTTTATTCTGACTTTTCTACACCCCTAGGTTTGCATCCAAAGAAAGTCATAATCTTGCTACTCAGCCTTGTTTTCTCCCTTCCACAGCTGCACAGTATAATAACCTATGAGCCTAGCTTAAGTCCTTGAGTTGGTCTCAGGATGTGTTCACTTTGATTCGAATTCAAGATTAAGCCTTTAGTGGCATTTAGTCCTGATCTGTTTCTACTGGGAGTTGATGGCACGTGTTATGTGTGTCACACAGGCCCCAGATATGGCTCCTGCAAAATATTTCAAGAACAGTAGCAGCAGGAGCCCAGATGTGATCAGCAAATCCTTTGTCTCTAGAGAAGATTGATATTGCCATGGAACCTGAATTGAGAGTCTAATAACTGATTTGGCTCTGGCAACTTAAAGACTTAAGAGATGAAGTAGAGATTCCATCAACTATGGATTTTATCCCAACTGAACACCAATAACCTGTGTCATCATAATTTTCACACTAGAAAGTATCTGCATAAGTGATTCTCAACTACAGAGCAAATGATTAATTACAGAAATCAGTTGATGGTATATTCCCATTATTCATCAATTCAGTGTGTTTTCTAGTGAACTAAAAAAAAGTATGTGTTATGTGCACATATACACACACCTACACCCACTCCATTGTAGAAATTTCGAAATTATAATGCTTTTTTTGTCATAAATCAATTTTCAGTTTATGCATAGATTTCTTCCTTAATGGGTATCTTTTGTCTCATTATTCTATACCTATGTTTTGCACAGTATTCATTTTGCACGCTATTCATTTATTAAATATTATAGCTTTATAATACGCCTCAGTGTCTAGTAGGACACATCCTTTTACACTGTTGTTGTTCTTTAAGATTATTGTGGATCTTTCTGATTCATTGTTTTCCATAGGAATTTTGTAATAAACGTGTGATGTTATATAGAAAAGCAAACTTAAACAAAAACTCTACTCAACTTTGATCAGAATTACATTAATTTGTAGATTAGTTGGGGATATCTGATATTTTTATGATATTGGGATTTCCTATCAAGGGATATAGCATATCTTTCCATTTATTTAGGTATTATTTTGTCTGCTTTATTTAAGACATTTTCCGTGTAATGTTTTAGACATTTTTGTTAAATTAACTACTGAGCACTATATAGTCTCTTTTCTTTTTTTAAGTAAGGTAATAGTTTCTAAAAATATTTTTATTATTGAAGTATAGTTGATATACAATGTTATATTTGTTTCAAGTACACAACATAGTGATTTGACATTTGTATACACTATGAAATGCTCACCACAGTAAGTGTAGAGCCCATCTGTCACCATACAAGGCTATTACAATATTACTGACTTTATTCCCTATGCTGTACTTTTCATCTCCGTAACTTATTCACTCCTTTTCATCCCCTTCACATATTTTACCCATACTCCCACCCACTTTCCTCTGGCTACCACCAGTTTCATCATTTCGATAAAAAGAAACATAAATTAATTTAATAAAATGAAAAATGATTTGTGTAACTAAGGATATATAACTTTTCTTGGAAATATATAAGTATGTATAAGGCAATTTTAATAAATTATAATCCTATTATTGAAATTTGGGGAATTAAAAAATTTTTATAATTATTCAGTTACAGAAATGTTGTCTAATTTCCTTTGTTTAAATCCTTTTCAACGGTTTCTTCTGCGACCAACAAATTATTTTAAAGTATGTTATTTATTTTCCAAGTGTTTAGGGGTTTTCCTGAAATTTGTTTTCTATTATGTATTTGTTTGTTTGTTTATTTAATGTTTATTTATTTTTGGAGAGATAGCAATTTGAGGAGGGGCAGAGAGAGAGAGAGAGAATCCCAAGCATTTTTTGTAATTATTCAGTTATAGAAATGTTGCCTAATTTCCCTGGTTTAAACCTTTTTCACCGGTTTCTTCTATGACCAACAAATTATTTTAAAGTATGTTATTTATTTTCCAAGTGTTTAGGGTTTTCCTGAAATTTGTTTTCTATTATTTGTTTGTTTGTTTGTTTATTGAATGTTTATTTTTTGAGAGAGAGCAATTTGAGGAGGGGCAGACAGAGAGAGAGAGAGAGAGAGTCCCAAGCAATTTTCGTAATTCTTCAGTTATAGAAATGTTGTCTAATTTCCTTTGTTTAAATTTTTTTCAACGGTTTCTTCTGCGATCAACAAATTATTTTAAAGTATGTTATTTAATTTCCTAGTGTTCAGGCGTTTTCCTGAAATTTGTTTTCTCTTATTTATTTATAAGTTTGTTTATTTAATTTTTCTTTATTTTTGAGAGAGAGCAACTTGACAAGGGGCAGAGAGAGAGAGAGAATCTGTAGCAATTTTTATAATTATTCAGTTATAGAAGTGTTCTCAAATTTTCTTTGTTTATATATTTTTCAACAGTTTTTTCTGCGAATAACAAATTATTTAGAAGTATGTTACTTAATTTCCAAGTTGTTTGTTTATTTAGTGTTTATATATTTTTTGAGAGAGAGTAACTTGAGAAGAGGAGAGAGAGAGAGAGAGAGAGAATCCCAAGCAATTTTCGTAATTATTCAGTTATAGAAATGTGAAATTTCCTATGTTTTAATCTTTTTCTACGGTTTCTTCTGCGACCAACAAATTATTTTAAAGTATGTTATTTATTCTCCAAGTGTTCAGGGGATCTCCGGAAATTTGTTTTCTATTATTTATTTGTTTGTTTGTTTAGTGAATGTTTCTTTATTTTTAGAGAGAGACCAATTCGAAGAGGGGCAGAGAGAGAGAGCGAGAGAATCCCAAGCAATTTATATAATTATTCAGTTATACAAATATTGTCTAATTTCCTTTGTTTAAAGCTTTTTCAACGGTTTCTTCTGCGACCAACAAATTATTTAGAAGTATGTTATTTAATTTCCAAGTGTTCAGGGGATCTCTTGAAATTTGTTCTCTATTATGTATTTGTTTGTTTGTTTATTGAATGTTTATTTATTTTTTTAAAATGTTTTATTTATTTCTAGGAGAGAGAGACAGCGTGAGCAGGGGAGGGTCAGAGAGAGAGGGAGACACAGACTGAAACAGGCTCCAGGCTGAGCTGTCAGCACAGAGCCCGACGCGGGGCTCGAACCCACGAACCGCGAGATCATGACCTAAGCGAAAGTCGGACGCTTAACCGACTAAGCCACCCAGGCGCCCCTGTTTATTTATTTTTTGAGAGAGAGCAATTTGAGGAGGGGCAGAGAGAGAGAACGAGAATCCCAAGAAGCTTGATGTGAGTCTCAAACTCACAAACCATGAGATCATCACCTGAGCTAAAACCATGAGTTGGAAGTTTAACCAACTGAGCCACCCAGCTGCCCCTTGACTTCTAATTTAATTCTATTTTAATAAGAGAACATGATCTGTATTATTTTAATGCTTTAAATGTACTAAAATTGGTTTATGACCTAGCATTTTTTGTTTTTTTATATTTTTATTTAAAAAATTTTTTTAATGTTTTATTTATTTCTAGGAGAGAGAGAGAGAGAGAGAGAGACAGCGTGAGCAGGGGAGGGTCAGAGAGAGAGGGAGACACAGACTGAAACAGGCTCCAGGCTCCGAGCCGGCAGTCAGCACAGAGCCCGACGGGGCTGGAACCCACGAACCGCGAGATCATGACCTGAGCGAAAGTCGGACGTTTAACCGACTAAGCCACCCAGGCGCCCCCAGCCCAGCATTTTTTAAATCTTTAGGACCGTTATACATGGAACCGTATATTCTATAGTTGCTAGGCGCCTTGTTCTGTAAACACATGGGACCAAGTTTGTTGGCAGCCTGGTAAGACTTTGATACCCTTACTTATTTTCTGTTTACTTGCTCTATTGATTACTGGCAGAGGAGTATTGAACTCACCAACTGTAATTGTGGCTTGATTTCTTCTTCAACGGTTTCTTCTGCGACCAACAAATTATTTAGAAGTATGTTATTTCATTTCCAAGTGTTCAGGGGTTTTAGTGAAATTTGTTTTTTATTATTTATTTGTTTGTTTACTTAGTGTTTATATATTTTTTGAGAGAGAGCAATTTGAGGAGAGGGACAGAGAGAGAGAGAGAGAATCCCAAGAAATTTTGAACATTATCCGTTATAGAAGTGTTGTCTAATTTCCTTTGTTTAAATCTTTTTCAACGGTTTCTTCTGCTACCAGAAAATTATTTTAAAGTATGTTATTTAATTTCCAACTGTTCATGAGTTTTCCTGAAAATTGTTTTATTTATTTGTTTGATTGTTTACTTAGTGTTTATATATTTTTTGAGAGAGAGTAATTTGAGGAGAGGTGAGGGAGAGAGGGAAAACCAAGCAATTTTCATAATTATTCAGTTATAGAAAGTTGTCTATTTTCCTTTTTTTAAATCTTTTACAACGGTTGTTTTGCGACCAATATATTCTATAAAGTATGTTATTTATTTTCCTAGTGTTTTGGGGTGTTCTTGAAATGTATTTTCTATTATTTATTTGTTTATTTATTGATTATTTATTTTTTGAGAGAGAGCAATTTGAGGAGGGGGGGAGAGAGAGAGAGAGAGAATCCGAAGCAATTTTTGTAATTCTTCAGTTATAGAAATGTTGTCTAATTTCCTTTGTTTAAATTTTTTGACCGGTTTCTTCTGCGACCAACAAATTATTTAGAAGTATGTTATTTAATTTCTCTAAGTGTTTAGGGGTGGTCCTGAAATTTATTTTCTATTAGTTATTTGTTTGTTTTTTTAATGTTCATTTATTTTTTGAGAGAGAGCAATATGAGGAGGGGCAGAGAGAGAGAGAGCATCCCAAGCAATTTTTGTAATTATTCAGTTATAGAAGCGTTGTCTAATTTCCTTTGTTTAAACAATTTTCAAAGTTATAGAAGCGTTGTCTAATTTCCTTTGTTTAAATCTTTTTCAGCGGTTTCTTTTGCGACCAACAAATAATTTTAAAGTATGTTATTTAATTTCCAAGTGTTCATGAGTTTTCCTGCAGTTTGTTTTCTATAATTTATTTGTTTGTTTGTTTATTGAATGCTTATTTATTTTTTGAGAGAGAGCAATTTGAGGAGGGGCAGAGAAAGAGAGAGAGAGAATCCGTAGCAATTTTTATAATTATTCGGTTATAGAAATGTTCTCAAATTTTGTTTGTTTGTATCTTTTTCAACTGTTTCTTCTGCGAATAACAAATTATTTAGAAGTATGTTATTTAATTTCCAAGGTGTTTGTTTGTTTATTTAGTGTTTATATATTTTTTGAGAGAGAGTAATTTGAGGAGAGGTGAGAGAGAGAGAGAAAATCTCAAGCAATTTTCATAATTATTCAGTTATAGAAATGTGAAATTTCCTATGTTTAAAGCTTTTTCAATGGTTTCTTCTGCGACCAACAAATTATTTAGAAGTATGTTATTTAATTTCCAAGTGTTCAGGGGATCTCCTGAAATTTGTTCTCTATTATGTATTTGTTTGTTTGTTTATTGAATGTTTATTTATTTTTTGAGAGAGAGCAATTTGAGGAGGGGCAGAGAGAGAGAGAGAGAATCCCAAGTAATTTTTATAATTATTCAGTTATAGAAATGTTCTAATTTCCTTTGTTTAAATCTTTTTCACCTGTGTCTTCTGCGACCAACAAATTATTTTAAAGTATGTTATTTATTTTTCCTAATGTTTAGGGGTTTTCACGAAATTTGTTTTCTATTATTTATTTGTTTGTTTGTTTATTGAATGTTTCTTTATTTTTTGAGAGAAAGCAATTTGAGGAGGGGCCGAGAGAGAGGTTGAGAGAGACTCCCAAGCCATTTTCCTAACTATTTAGTTATAGAAATGTCTAATTTCCTTTGTTTAAATCTTTTTCAACAGTTTCTTCTGCGACAAACAAATTATTAGAAGTATGTAATTAAATTTCTAAGTGTTCATGAGTTTTCCTGAAATTTGTTTTCTATTATTTGTTTCTTTAATGTTTAATTATTTTTAGATAGAGACCAATTTGAAGAGGGGCAGAGAGAGAGAGTGAGAGAGAATCCAAGGAATTTATATAATTATTCAGTTATAGAAATGTTGTCTAATTTCCTTTGTTTAAATCTTTTTCAACGGTTTTTTCTGCGATCAACAAATTACTTTAAAGTATGTTATTTAATTTCCAAGTGTTCATGAGTTTTCCTGAAATGTGTTTTCTATTATTTATTTATTTGTTAGTTAATTTAGTGTTTATATAATTTTTGAGAGCGAGTAATTTGAGGAGAGGTGAGAGAGAGAGAATCCCAAGCAGTTTTCATAATTATTCAGTTATAGAAATGTTGTTTAATTTCTTTTGTTTATTCTTTTTCATTGGTTGGTTTTGCGACCAATAAATTATTTTGAAGTATGTTATATAATTTCCAAGTGTTCAGGTGTTCTCCTGAAATTTGTATTCTATTATTTATTTTTTGTTTGTTTATTGAATGTTTCTTTACATTTTGAGAGAGAGCAATTTGAGGAGGGACAGACAGAGAGAGAGAAAGAGAGAGAGAGAATCCCAAGCAATTTTCATAATTATTCAGTTATAGAAATGTTGTCTAATTTCCTTTGTTTAAGTCTTTTTCAACGGTTTCTTCTGCGACCAACAAATTATTTTAAAGTATGTTATTTATTCTCCAAGTGTTCAGGGGTTTTTCTGAAATTTGTTTTCTATTTATTTGTTTGTTTCTATATTTATGCCCATTTATTTTTGGAGAGAGAGCAATTTGAGGAGGGACAGAGAGAGAGAACGAGAATCCCAAGAAGCTTGATGTGAGTTTCAAACTCACAAACCATGAGATCATCACCTGAGCCAAAACCATAAGTCAGAAGCTTAACCAACTGAGCCACCCAGCTGCCCCTTGACTTCTAATTTAATTCCATTTTAATAAGAGAACATGATCTGTATGATTTTAATGCTCTAAATGTACTGAAATGGTTTTATGGCCCAGCATTTTTTAAATCTTTAGGACCGTTATACATGGAACTGTATATTCTATAGTTGCTAGGCGCCTTGTTCGGTAAACACATGGGACCAAGTTTGTTGGCAGCCTGGTAAGACTTTGATACCCTTACTTATTTTCTGTTTACTTGCTCTATTGATTACTGGCAGAGGAGTATTGAACTCACCAACTGTAATTGTGGCTTGATTTCTTCTTCAACGGTTTCTTCTGCGACCAACAAATTATTTAGAAGTATGTTATTTCATTTCCAAGTGTTCAGGGGTTTTAGTGAAATTTGTTTTTTATTATTTGTTTGTTTATTTACTTAGTGTTTATATATTTTTGAGAGAGAGCAGTTTGAGGAGGGGGACAGACAGAGAGAGAGAGAATCCCAAGAAATTTTGAACATTATCAGTTATAGAAGTGTTGTCTAATTTCCTTTGTTTACATCTTTTTCACCGGTTTCTTCTGCAGCCAACAAATTATTCAGAAGGATGTTATTTATTTCCCAAGTGTTCAGGGGTTTTCCTGAAGTTTGTTTTCTATTATTTATTTGTTTGTTTGTTTATTGAATGTTTATGTATTTTTTGAGAGAGAGCAATTTGAGGAGGGGCAGAGAGAGAGAGAGAGAATCCGAAGCAATTTTCATAATGATTCAGTTATAGAAATGTGAAATTTCCTATGTTTTATTCTTTTTCACCGGTTTCTTCTGCGACCAACAAATTATTTAGAAATATGTTATTTAATTTCCATGTGTTCAGGGGATCTTATGAAAATTTTTTTATATTATGTATTTGTTTGATTGTTTATTGAATGTTTATTTTTTGAGAGAGAGCAATTTGAGGAGGGACAGAGAGAGAGAGAGTGAGAGAATCCCAAGCAATTTTTGTAATTATTCAGTTATAGAAATGTTGTCTAATTTTCTTTGTTTAAATCTTTTTACCGGTGTCTTCTGCGACCAACAAATTATTTAGAAGTATGTTATTTTTTCTCCAAGCGTTCAGGGGATCTCCTGAAATTTGTTTTCTATTATGTATATGTTTGTTTGTTTATTGAATGTTTATTTATTTTTTGAGAGAGAGCAATTTGAGGAGGGGCAGGCAGAGAGAGAGAGAATACCAAGCAATGTTTTAAATTCTTCAGTTATAGTAATGTCTAATTTCCTTTGTTTAAATCTTTTTCAACGGTTTCTTCTGCTATCAACAAATTATTTTAAAGTATGTTATTTATTTTCCACGTGTTCAGGGGATCTCCTGAAATTTGTTTTCTATTATGTATTTGTTTGTTTGTTTATTTAGTGTTTATACAATTTTTGAGAGAGAGTAATTTGAGGAGAGGTGAGAGAAAGAGAGCATCCCAAGCAATTTTTGTAATTCTTCAGTTATAGAAATGTTGTCTAATTTCCTTTGTTTAAATGTTTTTCAACGGTTTCTTCTGTGACCAACAAATTATGTAGAAGTATGTTATTTAACTTCTAAGTGCTCAGGGGTTTTCCTGAAATTTGTTTTCTATTATTTATTTGTTTGTTTGTTTGTTTGTTTAGTGTTTATATATTTTTTGAGAGAGAGTAATTTGAGGAGAGGTGAGAGAGAGAGAGAGAGAATCCCAAGCAATTTTCATAATTATTCTGTTATAGAAATGTGAAATTTCCTATGTTTTAATCTTTTTCTGCGGTTTCTTCTGCGACCAACAAATTATTTTAAAGTATGTTTATTCTCCAAGTGTTCAGGGGATCTCCTGAAATTTGTTTTATTTTATGTATTTGTTTGTTTGTTTATTTAGTGTTTATATAATTTTTGAGAGAAATTTGAGGAGAGGTGAGAGAGAGAGAGCATCCCAAGGAATTTTTGTAATTCTTCAGTTATAGAAATGTTGTCTAATTTCCTTTGTTTAAATGTTTTTCAACGGTTTCTTCTGTGACCAACAAATTATTTAGAAGTATGTTATTGAATTTCCAAGTGTTCAGGGGTTTTCCTGAAATTTGTTTTCTATTATTTATTTGTTTATTGAATATTTATTTTTTGAGAGAGAGCAATTTGAAGAGGGGCAGAGAGAGAGAGAGAATCCCACGAAGCCTCATGTGAGACTCAAACTCACAAACCATGAGATCATCACCTTAGCCAAAACCAAAAGTCGGAAGCTTAACCAACTGAACCACCCAGCTGCCTCTTGACTTCTAATTGAATTCTACATTAATAAGAGAACATAATATGTATGATTTTAATGCTGAAAATGTACTGAAATGGTTATGGCCCAGCATTTTTTAAATCTTTAGGACCGTTATACCTAGAAATGTATATTCTATAGTTGCTAGGGGCCGTGTTCTGTAAACACATGGGACCAGTTTGTTGGCAGCGTGGTAAGACTTCGATACCTTACTGATTTTCTGTATTCTTGCTCTATTGATTACTGGTAGAGAACTATTGAACTCACCAACTGTAATGGTGGGTTCATTTCTTCGTTCAATTCTTACCCCATATTGAAGCTTTTTAATTAGGTGCATATCTGTTTAGATTTGTTAATGTCTTCTTGATTGACTCCTTTGTCATTGTGAAATGCCCTCTTTTTCTTCAGTGCTATTCTTTACCTAGAGCCTTCTTTGTCTGAGATTAATTAGCCATTCAATCTTTTCGTCATTGGGATTACATAGTATATGTTTCTATTTTGCTTGTAACCTAGCTGTGTCTTTATAAATAAGGTATCTTGTAGACACTAGAATAGTTGACCCTTGAGCAACACTGCCTTAAACTGCATTAGTCCACTTATATGTGGATTTTTTTTTGGCAAATACTGTACAAACTGTAAATGTCTGTTCTCATGATTTTTTTCACATTTTCTTTTCTCTAGCTTACTTTATAGTAAGAAAGCAATATATCATATATACAACATCCAAAATATGTGTTAATCAACTGTTTATGTTATTACCAAGGCTTCCAGTCAACAATACTTAAGTCTTAGGGGAGTCAAAAGTTAAATGTAGGGGCGCCTGGGTGGCTTAGTCGGTTAAGCGTCCGACTTTCGCTTAGGTCATGATCTCATGGTTTGTGGGTTCGAGCCCAGCGTCGGGCTCTGTCTGACTTCCAGCTCAGAGCCTGGAGCCTGTTTCAGTCTGTGACTCCCTCTCTCTCTGACCCTCCCCTGCTCACACTGTCTCTCTCTCTCTCCTAGAAATAAATAAAACATTTAAAAAAAAGAAAAAAAGTTAAATGTACATTTTAAGCTGGGGGGGGCGGTCAGTGCCCTAATCCCATATATTGTTCAAGGGGAGTTTGGCTTTACTTTTCTATTCAGTTTTAACTAACAGTGCCCAGACTTTACATTTGTGTCTTTAGTCCATTGACAGTTAATATAATTATTTTTATGGTTAAGTTGTATGTCTACCTTCTCGCTATATGTTTTCTGTTTGTCCCATTTGATCTTTGTTTTCTGCTTTCTTTTTCTGCATTTTTTGGATTAAATGAGTATTTACTTTGTATGCCATTTTATTTCTTTTGATTTATAATTTGTATTACATGTGCATTTTATTTGTTGTTCTAGGCAGTTTATAGCATACATCTTTACTTTATTACTGTGTGCTGTGAACTCATTCTGTGCCACATCATGTGTCATGTAAGAACCTGACAATAGTACATTGTTCTTCTCCACCCTCCTGTCTTTTGCACCTTTTTTTTCCTACCCAAGAGAACATGCTGAGACAGCCTAACTTCTTTTCTTCCTTTCTGTCAAGAGAGCTTTTTAAATTAAGCTATAGTCTCTGAGAGTCTTGCCTATATATAGGGAGGAGTTGGTGGCTTTTAGCTTTCAATTATTTGCTTGATTTGTCCTTCACCCAACAGGATCTTAATACTCAAGGTTTTTTGTTGCATAGCTATGCTTCCTTGTCTTGACAATAGCACAGGTTAGTGTACTAACCAGCTTTGGTTTTCAGCATCTTCTCAATGTGTTACCCCTAAGCTCTCCCTTACTTCCTTGAGAGCTTTTAAAGGATATTTGCTATAATTCAGCTGTTACTTCTTATTTAACAGATATGTATTTGAATGTCATTGACTTATACTCTGAGACTTTGACCTGGAGGTGATATGTGAGTCTAATTATACAATCAAAGCAGAGGGCTTTGGTGATTTCAGGGCCATTTTTATATGCCCAGGATTTCTGTGATAGCAGCAATAAATGCATACTTTGTCTATTGTGGCATGGTATTTTGTATAGATATAAAGCTTAACACACATCAGTCTTTGTTTCATCAAGTGTTTTTCAAGTTAGTAGAAGTTAAAGGAATTTTAAGGGGTTGGAATTAAACTTACAGATACTTACTGTTGGATTAAGTTGTGTAACTTCACAGCATGTTTTTGTGACTTTTTCAAATATATTCATTTGTAATGTTATTGTGACAAACATTCATTGGGGATCAGACAATAAAGCAAATCTTCAACATTTACATAACGTATGAGAGGGTTATTGGTACTTAATGAAATTCTATCTTTAAAAGAAATATGCATTCCTTAAGGGAAAGGTGCCATGCAATAGAGAATTTTGATTAGTCTTATTGCTTTATTGTGATTCATCATAGACTGATTTCTTAGTAAAATATTGTTGCACTTTGATTTCAGAATTCTTTGTTACATCACTGAATAATGGATGAGACTAAAAGAGAAAAAGGAAAGAGGTATAAATTCATAACTGACTGATATTTCTGCCAAAGCCCTCTCCCCTGTCTTCTGTTCCTATTTCACATCTAGCAAAATCTTACTTCCTTGGGGGAAGCCTGACTCAGGGAAATTTGGTCTCTCCAGTGGGTTTTCCATAACCTTAGCCCCAACTCTAGTATAATACTTAGTGCATTACCTATGTAATGCATAGGTATAACAAATCTTCCCTGACAACCTCTCTCTTCAAACTATGTCCTCCATACCTTACACAGTGGTTGCTCAGAGCTGACACTACATAAATGGTTTACACTCCCTAATAGGTTTAGAAGCTTGTTTTGGGCCAATGGCTTGCCTACACCTTAAATTTATATATGTTTGAAAAGATAAATTACCTTAGTTTTACAGTTCAAGCATCTAAAATAAATTCCAGCGCACTGATCAAAAAAGTTTTTATACAAAATTTTCAGTATGATCTGTTTTTCAAAAGTAAAAAACAATCTCAATTAGCATTTTATTGCTCAGCTTTCTCTCTGAGAAGGAGCAATGGCTTTGCAAGAGCCTCTTGAGTAATTACAGATCATTTAGAGAGATTTTTCTTTAATGAGAAGTACTCTTGTAAAAGCAGGTAAGAATATATGGTGGAACAAAGGTCCACCATTTAAATTCAAGTTAATTTGGATTGAATTTATTTTATATAATTTTTAGTTCACTGTGCCAGACACTGTGGTGGGCTTTGCTGTGGAAGACACAGATTGGGTTCCCTACCCTCAAGGGCCTCACAGTCTAAGGGAGATGAAATTGGCTTTCATTTCCTCATTTTAATATTGACAGTTATTGTTGTTGAATGAATGATCAGTGGACTGGAGTTTTGCTCAAATGTTGACATTAACAACTCCCTTTCTTCTTATTTCTCCTCCATTCATTGTTTCACCATCTTAATTCCTAGGCCTACCCTTACTGTTAACCACCCTGATTGTTTTTTCTCACTTAGGGATGTACCTAATGTATCTGAAAAGAAAAAGAAAGACAAGAACAATTCCTTCTTCACAGAACTACATGCATTTATCCAAGCTCGTGGATATCCTGTAAGAAGAAACAGATCGAATACATCACAGGGCACTACTGACCCTTCACAGAAAGAAGGTTTGGTCTGAGCACCCTAACCCCATTTGTATAGCTTTTTGATTAGCCATATTGAAAACTGTTGTGGGTGGGACAGCTGGGTCTCTTCCTTTACTTCAAACATCTTTGGGAGAGATTAATAAAGAGAAGATCTCCTGAAGCACCTTCTTTTTTTTTTTTAACTTTATTTATTTTGAGAGAGAGCACAAGGCGGGGAGGGTCAGAGAGAGAAAGGGAGAGAGAATCTCAGACTGTGGAGTCAAACTTGGGGTTTGAACTAACGAACTGTTAGATCATGATCTGAGCCAAACTCAAGAGTTGGATGCCTAATTTACTGAGCCACCCAAGTGCCCCCTGAAGCACCTTTTAATACACAGATACTTGGTTTCTCTCCATTTGTAAGTTTATTTATAGCCAATGCTGACAATGCTATTAAGGTAATAAAGAACTGAGAATTAATAGAAGTATACTGGGCAATAATAATGCAGAGTTCTGTATTTTAGGCACTTGAAGCATATGGTAAATTTTGCTAAGGGAGACATGGTCCTGAGGGCATCAAATAGTACCTAAAATACTTAAGTAAGCTTAACTCAAAACCTCTGAACAGGTTATACCCATATGCATTTAATCATGCTATAAGAATCTCTTACCGTAAAAAATATTTTCTTGACCCCATGATACTTCCGTTACTCTGTTTCTGTGCCCTCTTCACAGCACAACTTTTTGAAATGATTGTAAGACCCACTGAGGCCGCAGCTGCTTTTGTCAGGAATAACAGTGACCTGCAAATTACTGAATTATTTGGTCTTTAACTCTCCTCCTTTAACTTTCTTGGCCTTCAAAAACATTGGACAGGTGACCACTCTTTTCTTCTTGAAGTACTTTTTTCTTGGCTACCAGGATAACACACTCATCTGGTTTCTCTCTTAGTTCATCTGCTGCTCCTTCCCTTTTTTTCTTTCTACTTTTCTACTTCCCCTTTCAACTTCTGGACATTAGTGTGGCCCAGAACTCAGTCCTTGGACCTTTTTTCTTCTATCTCTACACTCATTTCCTGGGTAATTTCATCCAGTCTCCTAACCTGAAGTGCTATCTGGATGTCAGTGACCTCTGCTTTATAAGTCTATCTCTAACACTGAGCAGCCTGAGCTCCATAATTGAGAATCATGCTCCTTATTAAATCAGCAAGAGTTTCCTATGTGATTTCTTCACCTGGATATCTAATAGAAAAGTTAATGTGTCCATAAGGGAACTCTTGGTCCTTCTTCACTTCATTGCCTCTCACACCCACCTACCCCCTCCCGGTTCTCCTTATTCCGGTAACTGGTACCACCAGTAATTCTTCCAGTGTCTCAAGCTAAAACTCTGTAAATCATTCTTGTATCCTCCATTTCTTCAACCTCATCACTCAACCCATAAGCAAGTCCTTTTAGTTTTTCCTGTAAAATATATGTCAAATTTATTCACTTCTCCCCATTTCCATAGCCTTGGTATACCAACCTAATCCAGGGCACCATCATCTGTTACTTTTGTAGACGCTTTCTAGCTAGATTCTGCTTCCACTCTTGTTCCCCAGTTTGATCTGTTTTTCACAAATAGCTATAGTAGTCTTTTAAAAAATATATGTCATTCTCCTGCTTGAAAGTATTTCACATTCCACTCAGAATAATGCTAACTCCTTAACATATGCCTACATGATTTGGCCCTGCCTGTCTTTCAGACTCGTTTCCTACTACTCTATCCCTTGGTCACCCGACCGTAGCCACTTTTGCCTCCTGTCTGTAACTTAAATAGGACAAATTCTTTCCTGCCTCTCCTAACTTACTGCTTCCTCTGCTCAGGATGCTTTGTTCCCATGTTTTGCTGTGGCTCTGTTCCTGTCATTCAGAGCTTGGCTCAGATGGTACCTTCTCATTCAAGCTTTCCTTGGTCACTCAGTCTAAATTATTGTATTTAAAGATATATAAAAATTATTGGTTCCATTGTCCATGTGTTCATTATGTGTCTACCTTTCCACCAGTCTATAAGATATAAAAGGATAGTCACCTCACTTGTCTTGTTCATACTATATCATAAGCCTCTATAACACAGTAGAACACATAGTTGGAGGTCAGTAAATGTCCGTTACATAAATGAATGAATGAGATTTAGTTTAATAAGATTTACCAAGTTCATATTATGAATGAAATACTGGACACGGGTTTTAGCAAAGAATTGAATTTGGTGCCTGTCCTACAAGTAAAAACAAGAATAAATTTATGGATAATAGTAACGTAGACAAGCCTTTTATGGTTGATAAAATACATTGGTTTTATTTTCTTGGAAATATGTAGACTCTTTTTGGTCTTATTTATTTCCTAGGAGGGAGTGTAGGAGATGAAAATCACTAGACAAAACTGAAACACAGTGGGGAAATGACTTCAGAAATCAGCTATGGGAGAGTGTCATGGGTTGTTTCCTGAGCTTGAGGAGCTGTGACTAGAATTGAATTTCCAGGCTGGGACAGTGGTCAGAAACACTGATCTTGAGGCATTTGTGCAATTGGCATGGTTTATTTTTATATTTTGTCATTTCCCATGCAGTTACATACCCTCTTTTCATTCCTTCTTTAATGAGGGTTCTGGAACTTTTATGCTCATACTTGGCCTCCTTCTTACCCACATCTACTGATAGGAAAGGATCTGAGACTCATACTCTCTAAGAAATAAACTCTGCTATCAGAATTATCCTTGTCAACATGAAATGATGCTCGGCATCCCTCCTCATCAGGAAAATACAAATCAAAACCACACTGAGATACCACCTCACACTGGTCAGAGTGGCTAAAATGAACAAATCAGGAGACTCTAGATGCTGGCGAGGATGTGGAGAAACGGGCACCCTCCTACGCTGTTGGTGGGAATGTAAACGGGTGCAGCCCCTCTGGAAAACAGTGTGGAGGTTCCTCAAAAAATTAACACTAGAACTCCCCTAGGACCCAGCAATAGCACTGCTAGGAATTTACCCAAGGGATACAGAAATGCTGATGCATAGGGCACATGTACCCCAATGTTCATAGCAGCACTTTCCACAATAGCTAAAACCTGGAAAGAGCCTAAGTGTCCATCAACAGATGAATGGATCAAGAAGATGTGGTTTATCTATACCACGGAATACTACATGGCAATGAGAAACAATGAAATCTGGCCATGTGTAGCAACATGGATGGAACTAGAGGGTGTTATGCTGAGCGAAATAAGTCAGGCAGAGAAGGACAGCTACCATATGTTTGCACGTATAGGAGGATTAGGAGGAACTTAACAGAGGACCGTGGGGGAGAAGAAGGGGGAAAATAGTGGGGGAGACAGAAGGAGGCAAACCATGAGAGACTCTTGAATGCTGAGAACAAACTGAGGGCTGATAGGGGTGGGGGGAGGTGAACCGGGGTGATAGGCATGGAGGAGGGCACTTGTGGGGATGAGCACTGGGTGTTATATGGAAACAAACTTGACGATAAACTATTTTTTAAAAAAAAGAATTATCCTTGTCAAGGGAGTTAACATTTTTAATAGGGGTCAAAGTTGCATTCCCTGGGTCTCTAAGTTCTCTGTGGGGAGAAGAAACTAACAGTTATTGACATGCATTAAAATAACTGGAGATTGGAGGGTTGTGTTAGGGAAATCCCTGAGTTAGTGAAGTTAGTAGAATAGGTGGGATTAGTGGAGGTGAAGGGAGCAGCTGTTGGTACCAAAGGCTCTGAGTGAGCACAGCAGAAGAAGAAACAGTGCTCACTGGAAAAACCAGAAAACTTGGAAAGTGAAGAAGGATGGGTGGGTGATAGAACATTGTTAACAGCTTTGAAGAGACATTGAGATAGGGCTTAAAGATTTTCCAGTTAGGTGTTTGGATCTACCTAGAGCCCTTGACACATTACTTGGTTTTGGCAAGAATGCAGAAGACTTAAAGAATTCAAGAAAAGGGAAGAACTGTAGGTTGAAAATCATAAAATCTTTGGAAAAGTCTGTACAAGTGGAAATTGAGTTGGATGATCTTCAAGGTCTTTTTCGATTCCAAACACTTCTCTGTTTATGATAATTTATAAGCAATTAGTTAGTCTACATCAGCTCCTTCATTAGCACTCAGCATTTTCTCATGAGAGTCTTTTCTATAAAATTAATTATAACTTTGAAAAATCTAATACCCATAGCTAATAATTTTAATGTGACAGTTTTCTATCCTTTCTCCATTTTTCTTAAAAGACAAAGTCGATCCGGAAACCTCCAGAGAGATATCTAATTGGATTCCATCATTTCAGAGCTATGAAGACTTCAAGTGTAAGACACTACAAGTAAGAGGGCATTTGTTCTTGGATTATTTCATATGTAGAGTATGTGCAATAGAAGATAAAGAATAGTGTTTTTCACAGTGTGGCTAGGAGACCACGCATATCTGAATTACCTAGGAAGCTTGGTGAAAACACAGATTCTTGGGACCCACCTTAAATTGTCTGAATCAGAGTCTCAATCCTGGTAGAGCGAGGAGCCTGCATTTCTAACAGGCTCTACAGATACTTTGCCACTCATCTTGAATGACAATAAATACAAAAAGGTCTTTGCATAGGTTAGTGGCAAATTAACTGATATCTGATAGACCCTTCAACATAGATTGTTAGCTTCTATAAAACAGGCCTTCAAGTCTTATTTTTTCCCTTAAGGACATGAGGTGTTTATGTTTTCTGTCTCCAAGGAAACCAGTTAGTTTTGCTAAATTCAAAGGCCACAACTAAAACCTGAATGACCACGGACTTTTTTTTTCTTTTTTAATGTTTATTTATTTATTTTGAAGAGAAAAAAAGTGAACAGGAGCTGTGGAGGGGCAGAGAGAGGTAAAGAGAATTCCAAGCAGGCTCTGTCAGTGCAAACAACGATGCAGGGTCCCATGAACCACAAGATAATGATCTGAGCCTAAATCAAGAATCTGCCATCAGACTGCCATCAGACTGATTTAGCCACGCAGATGCCCCAGACACCTTTCTTTTGAGTCAGACAGATAGGCTATGAATTCTGCCCTTGTAATATACTTGCTGTGTGTCCTTGAGAAAGTTATTATCTCTGAGCCTTGGTTTCTTTCTCTGTATAATGGGTATTAAAAAATTGCTTTCACTGAGTTGTGAGAGTAAAGTGGACATAATGTAAAATGTCTAGCACACTTCCTCACTCCTTTCTCCATGTCGTTCAGTTTTCCATATTTACCATTCCCATGTCTTTCTGTATTGCAGTCTGAATCATTTCTTTAGCTCTGTTTTCCTTCTAGCTATGTTCTAGCATACTATTTATACATTGAGTTTTTATTTTTCATGATAATATAATTTCTAGACATTTGTTTACTTTTCATGTCTACCTGGTCAGTTTTGAGTCTTTTGGTCTTTCACCATATTTACCTTTTGTTATTTATTTAAGCAATTTAAGCGAACTTATTTTATATTCTATCTTCAATAATTTTGTTTTCTGCTGGTTTGATTTTGATTCTGCATTTTGTTGTTTACTCTGCATCTTGTTCATGTTTTATTTCTTCCTGTGTTTTCAATATCTTATAAGCTCATGTTATTTGGAACTTTATCCACATGAATTTTTGAGCCCTGGTTTTACTTTTTTTAAGTTTATTTATTTATTTTTGAGAGAGAGAGAGCACACATGAGGGAGCATGAGTGGGGAAGGGGCGGAGTGAGGGAGAGAGGGAATCCCAAGCAGGCTCCATGCTGTCAGCCCAGAGCCTGATTCAGGGGTGGGCCCGATCTCACAGTCTTCGAGATCATGACCTGAGCTGAGATTGAGTTGGATTCCTCAGAGTTGGTCACCCAGGTGCCCCAAGACCACTTTAAACTAAATAATGGGCTTAGGGCGTGGAGAGCTACACAGGTAGTTTGTGAATTCCAGCTCCAGATCTGTGTGAGTGTGGGCTTGTGTTTAATGATTCTCAGATGAGACTAGTTTTTCTTTTCCTTTTCTAGCCAGAGCTGAGCCTGAGGCAGGTGTGTGCATTCACTCTTTCCCTTTGCTGGATAAGATCTATTTTGTCTGCTGAGAGTGTTACCCTTTGGGAAGCCTGGTTTTATGCAGAAGTCTCTGATTTCACTTCCCACCTTGTGTGCGTCTGGCTTTGCTTTCTCTCCCCCAATCTCTATGCCACCAGTGTTGTGCAGATATTTATGAGGCAAATTCAGGCTCCAATATCCCCTTACCTTTTAATTCTCATGTTCTAGTTATTTCTGACACCAGATTGTTTCCTTTACTTTAGAATAAGCTTGGTCTTGTTTTGAAATATGTTTTAATATACTTTATTAATAATTTTAGGGGTTCTCAACCAGGAGGCATTTGTCTTGATATCAAATCCATTATATAGCAGAAAAGTGATGGCAATCTCCATATGTATAAGATGAGTAAACTAACCATAAATAAAAATGCCCTGCAAAATATTTTTAGCATTTTTGAAATTAATTTTGAATAAATGTGAAACAACCTACACACGGAAATGAATTTTCCTAGCTTGTGTTGAAGAGCTTTGTGTTAATTGGGTATACATTAAAATTTGTTTGTCTAAGTGACACATCATTTGATAAACATCTCATGCTTAAGGTTAAGTAGATTCTGTGTAGGAGGCAGAATAATGGAATTTTAATTAAGTCTGTGCCTGCTTTATTGATATTTAAGAACCACAATACATTTTCAGCGTGCTATTATAATTATTTATGCATTTAGAAATAAAACTATCGTTTTATTATTGTTGCACTATTTAATTACATTATTATTCTCTCTTCATTAGTCATTAGATGGCTTTATGATAATACTGAGTGCAGATGGAGTGATAGTTTTTGTCGCTGGAAACATCACTTGCCTTCTTGGCCATTTACCAGTAAGTTTTTCTAGTTTTGGAGAAAGATCTTTCTGGTTTATGTTTAGGGGTTCATTATTTGTTTTCAGGAGCATATAAGTCATTAGAGAAGATGTTCTCTCAATGTTGCTAAAATGTGCACCTGTTTTATTGTCATATTTATTGGTTTCAGTTTTAAATCTATAAAAACAAATTATGATATGAGGTAATGAAATAGTGTGTGTGTGTGTGTGTGTGTGTGTGTGTTTTGTAAACTACTCTGAAGACAATCTCCAAAGAAGACTGTGCTTTTTGAAATGGAAGTCTCCTCAGAATCAGTGGATAAACCCCAAGGTGACTGCTCTGTGAGACAGCCCTCACTGGGATTGATGTGTTTGATTTTGTACATTTCCTTAGAGTCTACTACAAAGTGATTAAACAAAAAAAGTCATGATTTGTTTATGCTAGTTCATGACATCCATTTCCAGACCTGATTTGCTTTTTGTTTCTTTATCTGGAAGAACAAATTATGATCTAATTTAGAAAAAATATAGATATGATGGCATAGTTTAGGAGTATTGTAAGTATTGCTGGAGACATTTATTTACACAGGTGTTGTAGTCAGGATCTGTGGTGTCCAAAAAGATCACTCATTCCAGAGCTATTTGGTGTTATTATGCCCCTCCTCATGAAAGCTTTCTCTATCTTCATAGGATCATTGACTTAGAATATGTGATTACCTAAAAATTTTTCTGGATCTTCAGATTGCACATCTAACAAATATACCACTCAAATATGAAAGTACTACATACTTGGGGCGCCTGGGTGGCTTAGTCGGTTAAGCGTCCGTCTTTCGCTTAGGTCATGATCTCACGGTTCGTGGGTTCGGGCCCCGCGTCGGGCTCTGTGCTGACAGCCAGCTCAGAGCCTGGAGCCTGTTTCAGTCTGTGACTCCCTCTCTCTCTGACCCTCCCCTGCTCACGCTGTTTCTCTCTCCTAGAAATAAATAAAAACATTTAAAAAAAAAAAAAAGAAAGTACTACGGACTTTCTTATTCCATTAATGCATGTGTGTGAAGAGAGGATATGCAGAGTACATTCACCTGCACTCCTGAAATCTCTGTCATTTGGCTAGTGTGTGAATCTTATTTGGATTGTTGCCATCATTGTATATTCCTAACTCCACACAGTTGTGTAAAGAACTTGACAAACCCTGAGCCAGACATCTATAGCACTTAAGTTTGGAACATGTAAATTAAGAGAAGTCATGTTGCATTATTCTTTAAAGTTAAAAGTGGATGAGAAGATTATTCCACTAGTTATGCTATTCCAGCCGATGTGTTGCCAGGCCCAGTTGGAAGGTTAGAGAACTTTTCTACTCTTTTATCTTTATTTGAAGCTACTATGATCAATATCTTTATTTCTCATTCTCTTATCTTTATTTTAGAGAACAGTTTACATTTTCAAATTCAGCTTTTATTTGTAGGATGCCTAAACAGCTGAATAAAATACAAATATTAGAGATTTTCATTGAATTGGACTTTAGAGTACTTTTATCATGGAAGAGGAATGGTCTTATTAAATCTATGTTAAAAGAAAGAATGTATGAGTACGATCCATGACAAATTAAGTTTTGTTATGGTGAAGACCAGAAATCTTCCCAAAGTCTTATATTAGATATTACTTAAACCAAATTGGTCATTGACCGAGACTGGTGAACTTTTCCTATTGTGAGGATTTTGCACAGTGATGGTCTTAGTGGTGCTATCCTTGTTTCATTATGCAGTTTGGTTCAGATTTTTCACTCTCAAGAGAATCGTTCAACTTTCAGCATTTTAGGTAACATGCACACACGCGCGCGCGCGCGCACACACCCCCCCACACACACACAGACTCACCCTAAGGTCTGGGAGATGAGGTTGAATGACTAATCTTAAACAATGGATTTGATTACTGGCGATAGGTATACTTAAAAATAAAGCTATTAATATTAGGTCTGTACATAAACATAAAATGGGAATGAAGTTTTATAATCTCATTAAAAAGGACTTAGACCTGAGGCATAATTTCACATTTTTCATCATTAAATACTAACTCTTCTTACTTTGTAACAACATGCATTTTTCCCCCAGGTTTTGATTAAAAATTTCATTTTTTAAGTCACTCATCTTATATTAATGTGAAGACAAAACCATTTCTAGAGGATCTTTCTGGCTCCAGGAAGATACAATTTCATTAAATATCAAGACAACTCTGTCTCTTCGGCAACTCTAAGCTGATAGCATGGTGGAAGGAAAGAACTTATTCTCTGACGTCAGATAATCTGGAGATTAAAATTTAGCTCTATCACTTACTAACTACATGAGCTTTAGTTTCTCATCTGTCAATGTGGAAAAAAAGTATTACTGGAGGTAGACTATTGCAATTGTGGGTTTAGTGAAGACCTGCCTTATCAGGGGACATTTGAACAGAAATCTGAATGGAGTATGTGAGTCATGCAGATAACTGGAGCAAGTATGTCCCAGGCAGAACAAAAGCAAGTGAGAAGGCACTAAAACAACAATGTACTTGGTATGGAAATGGTACAATAGAGAGGCTGTTGTGACTGGAGTGCTGTGACAAAAAGGAAAAAAATGAAAAAAGGAAGTGTTCCTGAGGGAACACTTGAAAGTGCTATGCCTTGAATTGATATTCTTTTTGGTAAATTTGTTTAATGTTTTATTTATTTCTGAGAGAGATAGAGAGAGAAGGGGAGGGAGTCATAGAGAGAGGGAGACGCAGAATCCGAAACAGGCTCCAGGTTCTGAGCTCTGAGCTAGCTGTCAGCACAGAGCCCAACGCGAGGCTCGAACCCACAAACCGTGAGATCATGACCTGAGCCGAAGTCGGACGCTTAACCAACTGATCCACCCAGGCACCCCAAGAGACAGACTCTTAACTCTAGACAGCACACTGATGGTTACCAGAGAGGAGGAGGGAAATAGGTTAGATTAGGATTAAGGAGTGCACTTGTTGAGATGTGCACTGTATGTATGGAAGTGTTGAATCACCATATTGTACAACATGAAACTAAAATTATACTGTATGTTAAGGATACTGCAACTAAAAAAAAAAGAATAAGCTATAAGAGCAGGCATGAAAATAGGGACTCCACTTGGAAAGTTATTGCATTAATCCAGGCTATTGGATAGTGATGAGTTGCAGTAAGGTGGACGTGAAAGCCATCAGTGTTTTGTAGGTAAAACAAGTTTTGCTGATGGATTGGATGGGAGTGTGACAAACAGATATGAGGAGTCCAAGATATGATGTTGTAACACATATCATCATGACTGAAATGAGGGCTATTATCATCATCATGGTATTAAATTTATATCGGAAGTCTGCCATTGTATTTTCCCATTCATTTACTTCCTTTATAGTTTTTCTTTTGGAAAAACTTGCAGTCACTTGTAATAGTAATGTACTTCTTAGCAGCCTGCCCTCGTACTCACCCTACTTGATCACACCCCTCCCTGCAAAGTAAATAAATAAAACTGGGAATTTACATGTAGTTGTTCTCTTTTACAATTCTTAAACAAATGAAACTTTTCAAACACATATTTCATCATGGAAGAGAGTTTCTCAGCATTGAGTTATTAAGACACTTTAGCAGGATTTGAACACAGGTATATGATGAGTTCATGATAATTGCAATGGATTTTGTTCTGTTTTCCCTATGAAGCTTACAGCATAGTAGAGAATTACTAGTTATGAGTCTTGTTTGATTCAAAATGCAATCTGAATTTCATGCAGAGGCTCTCATACTTCCCTGTGTTGAACAGTTTTCTAATGCATGTTTAATGTGAATGTCTCTGCCAACAAAAAAGATACTTCTTGCCTGGATTCTCAGTAAATGTCATGGAGTGGAGTAAATTCCTTTACTTTTTTTTGACATGACTGAGACTCACCATACTAATATTTGTGGGACAACTAATAGGTATTTGCAAACTTGACTTTTGAAAAACCTCTTTAATTTTTCACTGGCATTTATCTTTGCTTATTTAAGCTTTAAGTGCCTTGATCTTTCTGCCTTGTGTAATACGAAGAGCAAATGCCAAAGATTTAAAAAAATAAAACGGTGTTGATAATGTTTTCAGATCTCTGCCCTTTAACTATGGAGTAGTTATACTGTAATGAGTGTTACATTCACTCTTTTTAGTTGGTGGTCAGTTCTAAGGCATTCATTGTCCCTATCACCTTCCGTAAAGAATGTAGTTAATTAATAAGAAACTCTTTGCCAATATTTCCAACCAAGGGAATGTACATTATCAAAAGACTGCTCACTTTAAATTCTTTGATGTGACAGCACTGTCCTTTATTCTTCTACTGATGAAAGAACTGGTGAGCTGTGGCACTTTGTACCTCTTGTTACAGTCTTATTTTATACTTTGCATCATAGTTTTGTGCCTGTCTCATCTGCTCTACTGAATTATGTATTCATTAAAATTAGAATTCCTATCAGGATCATCATGTTTAACCCTCCTAAGTACTCAATAGAAAAAGAAATTGATAAATTATTTCATGTAGAATGTCCAAAATGCAGACACTGGCCCAGCAAAACAGCTGCCTTTGGTATAAATTGGACTTGAGGCAGCTATAGTATAATGGAGGGAACAAAGGACATACAATTAGTTGGATGGACTTGGGGATGAATTTTACACTGAACTTCTGACCTCTCAATAATTGGACAATCCTTAATTTTTTCATGAACAAAATAGGGGATAATTTTTCCTCTCACAGGGTATTATGATAGATAATTTGTGTGACTACCTAGCACAGTGTCTGGCATGGAGCAGTTGTTAATCATGTGTGAGATAAATGAATGAATGAGTGGTCTCCACTGACCAGAGGTAACTTGGTTTTGTACCTATGGTTTGTTTTCTAGCTAAAGTAATAAAATAATTTTTATTGAAAAAGTTAAGTTTAATGAAAAATATTTATATTTCTTTTGGGAGGTAAATTTCTTATTGAATGACTTTCATTGTCAAAATTTATTGCTTATTAGTTTCATAATGTTTTGTTTGCTAAATTAAGGCAATATTTCTGCCCTGAATCAAGCCATGCTTTTTCTTGATTGAGTCAGGATCAATCTGCTAATTTGAATATGGGTAACTCAAAGGCTAGCTTCTACAAATGGACCATGAAATATATTTCTGAATATTTACTGTACACTATTAATATTGATAATTAAAACATTATTTGAATTTGTGGTTCATCACCCAAAAAACATTATTTAGCTACAAAGAATACTTTATTACTTTGTTCCTATCGCATTAAAAACTCATTACTTAACTTAATGTCTGATATTCAATTTTTCCATGTGTGACCATACTTCAGCTACGTGATACAGCATTTTTCATTCACCTAACGTTTACTGAATGCTTACTTGTGCCAAGCTGTGTTCTAGGTGTTGAAGATGTAATAGTGAATAAGTCAGCCAAGGTTTCTGTTCTAATGTGATTTACATTTTATCGAGGGAGACAGATAATAAACAGATAAACATATACATGTGACTATAATGTCATGTAGTGACGAGTGTGCTATGAAAAAATAAGCAAGAAGAGGATGTCAGGAAATTGGTGCTGTTTAAAATACTTTTCAGTAAAGACGTGAATGGAGTAAGGGAGAGAATCATTTTAACTATCTGAAAAATAATGTTTCACATTGAATGAAGAACAAAGTTTAAGGGCCCCAAGGTGACTATTTGCTTGGTGTATTTGGATATGAACAAGGAGTTTAGTGTGCCTGCAATGCAGTGAGCAAGAATAAAAAATGGGAGGAACTAAGGTCAATAGACAGCAAAGAACCAGAGCATAGAGGTATATAAGCCTTTGAAGGTACTTTGGCTTTTACTCTGAATGACTTGGGTAACTGGTGGAAAATGTTAAGTAGATGAAACCTTGACCTGACTTATGTTTTAAATGGAACACTGTAGCTGTTCTGTGAAGAATGGAGTGGGAGCAGGGATGTAGCAGAAATAAATACAGGAGGACCAGTTAAGGCTGTTGCAGTAATCCAATCTAGAGATTATGGCTTAGCCTCTGTGGTAAAAAGTGGACTGATTCTGCATGCATTTTGACTGTTTTACCAACAGAGTTTGCTGACTGGTTGGGTTGGGGGTTTAAGAGGAAAAATCCAAGTCAAGGACAAGCATGAGGGTAAATAATGATGCCATTTACTGAAACGTGGAAGACTGAGGGAGGAGCATGCTTTATGAGGGATAAAATATAGGTGCACTGTTTTGAATATATTACAATTGAAATCCTATTAGACATCTAAGTTGAATCGTCTAGAAGACTTCAGGGAGAAATTTGTACTGGAGGTGCAAAGATAGATGGTATTTAATGAACTAGGACAGAAAAAGACCACCCATGAAGACGTCATAGTAAAAGAGGTCCAATGACAAGTCCCTACCAACCCCAGTAAAAAGTACTCAGAGGAGAAAGATCTAGCCAAGAAAACCATGAAGGAGCAGCCTTCAAAGTAGAAGGATAGGCATATTTGCATGGTATTCTGAATGCCAAGTAAACTGTTTCAAGAATACGGAGGGATTCATTGTATCAAATGCTGAGACGTTAGTGAGGTCTGAGAATTGACTATTGGATTTGGCAATGTGTGGAGGTCATTGGTGACCTTGACAAAGTGGAGTGGTTAGGGTAAAAATCTGGTTAGTGTGGTTTCAAGGGAGAGTGAAAGCTAAAGAAATGAGAGGCAGCAAGTGTAGTTCCTTTAAAAGATTTTTGTTCCGAAGTATACCAGAGAAGAGCCGGAGGAGAGAATGTAGAGTCAAGGTTTTGGATTTTTGAAATTCTGTGTTGTTTTTGTTTTTAATATAACTGATATTATAGAATCTCTGATATAGCATTTGCATGCTATGGGAAAGATCTGGTAGAGAGGAAAAGCTTAATGATGTGGGAGGTAGGGTGAAATTTCTGGAATGATGTCCTTGAATAGTTGAGAGAGGAGGAGAGGCAGTGCGCTAGACTTCAGTGGAAGCTTATTCCTTGGAATAGGAGAAAAAGTAGGTCTGTGGCCACAGAAACAGATGGGTTGGTAGATTTGATGACAGGAAGATATTGACATTTTCTTTCCCTTTTGTTTTATTTTTTTATTTCAACTAATTAATTTATTTAAAAAATTTTTATTTATTTTTGTTTGTTTTTGGTTTTTTTTTTTTTACAAATAGTTTATTGTCAAGTTGGCTTCCGTATAACACCCAGTGCTCATCCCCACAAGCAATAAGAAATGAGATCCCCACCTGAATATGAGGAGGATTAAGGAGGGTTGGAGGTTTTAAGAAGGAAGAAAAGGCAAGAAAGAGTCGTACTGAAGAGTGGGAGAGTGAATTGTCTAGGGAAATGAAGAATTATTTCTAGACAGATATGAGTGCCCGTTTAAAATGATACATGGCATGGTTGTGGGCTTTTCTCCATAGACATGCAGTTGCTTGGGTATAAGGTATATGAAGAGATGAAATTAACCAGAGTTGGGATTGTCCCAGGAAAATATGCCAGAAGTACATGGGAGTGATTATAATGATTCATTGTGGAATCTGAACTGAGTAAAGAAGGGTGTGACAATTTACAGGAGATAATACACAGTGGAAATGTGATGGGAATGGACTGGAGGTCTCAGCGTGTGGAATAATTGTTGGAGAGGTAGGGTACTTACATGAGTGTGATAGAAAGGTAGGAGGTGATGGGCATAGAGTGGAGTAATGTGAACCGGGACTTGTAGAGGTATAATAGGTATCACCATGAGATGGCTGAGGAGGAGCAGATAATAAGATTACTGGAGTAAGGAGATAGAGGAAGTGAACAGTAATAGTACATGTAACAAAATGTATTCTCTCTCTCTCTTAAGGATGAGGTTGTGGGTAAAAATTTATTAAGTCTTCTGCCTGATCGTGAGAAAAGTGAAGTCTACCAAAAAATTGCTTTCAAACACTCTTTGTCAACCTCAGGTACAGATTGTTTTTTCTAAATTGTAAGTTCTTAGATTTTAAGACACAAGTAACAATCACTCAGAGGAGTAATAAAATTTAAAACATTAGTGCCAATATAGCTGCTGATTATATATTAACTTAATATAATTTCACAAATTATATTTCTAGTATTAAAATATTTCTTCTCCATTATATCTTGTTCTTTATCATGAACCCTGATTATTTGAGCTTTTGTATAATTGTATTAGTGTTATATAATATTCCAGCCGGTACTCCACTCTACAGCTACAACATAGATAGCTATGCCAGTGCTAATGTTCATGAAAAGAAAATGATACTTTTTAAAAATAGTTTATTGTCAAATTGGTTTCCATATAACACCCAGCGCTCATCCCCACAAGTGCCCTCCTCCATTCCCATTATCCCTCCTCCCCTCCCTCCCACCCTATCTGTCCTCAGTTTGTTCTCAGCATTCAAGAGTCTCTCATGGTTTGTCTCCCTCTCTCTCCACCACTATTTTTCCCCTTCTTCTCCCCCACAGTCTTCCGTTAAGTTCCTCCTAATCCTCCTATACGTGAAAACATATGGTATCTGTCTTTCTCTGCCTGACTTATTTCGCTCAGCATAATACCCTCAAGGTCCATCCATGTTGCTACACATGGCCAGATTTCATTTTTTTTCTCATTGCCATGTAATATTCCATCGCATAGATAAACCACATCTTCTTTTTTTTTTTTTTTTACAATGTTTTTCATTTATTCAGCAATTTGTTTTTTTTTCTTTTTTTTCTTTTTTTTTTTTTACAAATAGTTTATTGTCAAATTAGTTTCCACATAACACCCAGTGCTCATCCCCACAAGTGCCCTCCTCCATGCCCACCCCTCCTCCCCCCCACATCCACCAGTCCTCAGTTTTTGTCAGCATTCAAGAGTCTCTCATGGTTTGCCTCTCTCCCTTTCCCCCACCATTTCCGCCCTTCTTCTCCCCCTTGGTCCTCTGTTAAGTTCCTCCTAATCCTCCTATACGTGCACACATATGATATTTGTCTTTCTCTGCCTGACTTATTTCGCTCAGCATAACACCCTCAAGGTCCATCCATGTTGCTACACATAGCCAGATTTCATTGTTTCTCATTGCCATGTAGTATTCCATGGTAGAGATAAACCACATCTTCTTGATCCATTCATCTGTTGATGGACACTTAGGCTCTTTCCATTCCATGTTTTGGCTATTGTGGAGAGTGCTGCTATGAACATTGGGGTACGTATGCCCCTATGCATCAGCACTCCTGTATCCCTTGGGTAAATTCCTAGCCGTGCTATTGCTGGGTCCTAGGGTGTTCTATTGTTATTTTTTTTTTAAATTATGTTTATTTATTACTGAGACAGAGAGAGCCAAAGCATGAGTAGAGGAGGGGCAGAGAGAGAGGGAGACACAGAATCTGAAGCAGGCTTCAGGCTCTGAGCTGTCAGCACAGAGCCTCACGCGGGGCTTGAACCCATGAACTGTGAGGTCATGACCTGAGCTGAAGTCAGACACTTAACTGACGGAGCCACCCAGGCACCCCAGAAAATGATATTTTTGTAAAATCTCTTCTAAGTAAGACAATGTTCCTATGAAATAATCTTGCAGAATATGGTAACATACAATTGTAAACATGTTTTGTATCTGTTTTTTTTTCTTAGTGGGAAAACATATTGATTTTTGCTGTCACATAAAGAGAGGAAACGATAAACATGGAAGTAACCCTACTTATGAATATGTGAAATTCATTTTGACTTTAAAAGATATTTCAATTGGTAAGCAGTTCAATTTCTAATCTAATCTAGCTAAAATTAATGTGTTTCATAGCCCTTCATTGCTAACATAAACGCCCTTCCACTGCTGGTGCGTTCAGGTTCTCTTATATCTCTGTGACCATAGGGTTTGGTTGTAGACAATAATCAGAGTTTTGAAAAAGAATTTTTTTATTTTATTTTTTTCAATATTTTATTTATTTTTGAGAGAGAGAGAGACAGAGAGCATGAGCAGGGGAGGGTCAGAGAGAGAGGGAGGCACAGAATCTGAAACAGGCTCCAGGCTCTGAGCTAGCTGTCAGCACAGAGCCCGATGCGGGACTCGAACCCGAACCGCGAGATAATGACCGGAGCCGAAGTCGGACGCTCAACTGACTGAGCCACCCAGGCACCCCGAAAAAGAATTTTATGATAAAAACAAAAGGAAAGTAGACTACAAGTGCAGATGTAAATGGATTACCAAAAGAAGGACCAACAAAAATCTCTGATAAAAAGAAAGACTAAAGTTATTGTACCAAAGGATCTTATTGTTTTAAAAATTGACCTGATAATATGAAATACCTTGTTTATAAATGTCTTTTACCTTTTTCTCTGAGACCAGAATTCGAGATAGCTTATATACTTACCTGACAATAATCATAAAACACATGAAATTTATATTTAAAATATGTTTAGTTATATTTAATGATCTTATTCCTGAGTTCCTGGTTCATTGAAGTAGTTTTCACTTCTATTATTGCAGTTAGGAATAAATAGGTTTGTGTCAGTAGACACTGCTACTAACTTGACACCCAAAAATCCTTGGGCATCTCCTTTCTTTCAGGCTCTTTGAATTTTAGCAGAGTGTAATGATTTTGTGAAACAGTGCAGTGAGACTGTGCAGTAAAAGGAAAGAGGGGAGATGATAAGGACTTGAAATATATAGATAAATTGACTATCCAATACAACAGAACAGTTTATTTATGAGACTTGTAATTACTTTTTATGGCTCTGCAGAAAATAGAAAGGACAGGGATATAGGGGAAATTCCTCTAAAAAATGGAATGCTTTTTACAGAAATACCTAATACATATTATATAAATTGAATCCTTGTTTCATCCCTTCCGTTATTAAAAACTATATTAAATATTCAGTTTAAAAAATAGTGAGATTCACAAGGTAAGGTCACATGGTAACATGGTGGATTGAGCTAATAAGAATGCCTCTTTCCTGCTACAAAAACAAGGAAACAATTTTTAAAAGATAACAAAAAGAGTTTGATGCATAGCCAAGCTTAAAGGAAAGGTACGTCCTTGGGTGACAGGAATTAAGGTATAAAGTACAAGACTATAATGATAAAAGGAAGTCTAGGCGGTGGCCTAGGTGGGTTATAAATCATCCATGGGCTTCATTGGCTGGGGTCTGGAGTGCTAACACTCATTTAAGGACCAGTACATAAAACCTAGAGACTTAAAATGATGAGTAAAATCCTGTCCACTGGCCTAGAGGAATAATAAGTTTGCCATCTCCCTCAAAATTTGAATGAAAAAAAAATATATATGTCATTTAGAAGAAATCAAACCCCAAATCAGTGTTGTGTGGACATGGAGTCCAAATTTACAATTTTCAAGGTTTCATGAATTATTGGCTGAGAAATTAACATGAACACTTATTTGGG
The DNA here is from genome assembly GCA_017311185.1 of Proteles cristata cristata. Taxonomy (NCBI): domain Eukaryota; kingdom Metazoa; phylum Chordata; class Mammalia; order Carnivora; family Hyaenidae; genus Proteles; species Proteles cristata. The sequence continues at coordinate 36,690 of JAESUZ010000759.1, read as the reverse complement.
GCCATAAAATATCTAGGGCTTGAACCACAGGTAAATAGCCCAACAAATATGTGAAAAGATGCTTGAACTCATTAGTAAGCAAAGAATGAAAATTTTAAAACCAGTGGGATAGCACTGTACATTCATCTGAATGACAGCAATCAGGAAGTGTAAATGATAAATTCGGTGAGGAAGTGAGAAATAAAACATTAATACAGTGTTGAGAGGAATGTAAACTCATGAAGCATTCCTGAAAAACAGTGAACTTAAATTATGTTAATTAACTTGTGACTCAGCAATCTCATCACTGGGTGGAAATATACCAGAGGCAAACTTACAGAGAGATCTGTGTCTAAGGGGACATGTACTATGTATGCCATAATGTTCTTTATGGTTGGAGGGAAATGTATAATATGGAAAACTTTTAAAGCAATGACCTCAAAAATATATACTACAACATGATTAAATCTTTTTTTTTACTTAATTTATTTTGAGAGAGAGATGGAGAGGTAGAGAGCAAGAGAGAGACAGTACAAGTGGGCAAGGAGCAGAGAAAAGGAGAGAGAGAATTCCAAGCAGGCTGCACAGTGCAGAGCTCTAACCCATGGACTGCAAGATCGCAAGCTGAGCCAAAGTCGGATGTTTAACCGACTGAGCCACTCAGGCACTCCAGTTAAATCTTAAAACCATATTGTTGACTAAAAAGAGTAAGAAACAGAACAAGATCTATAGCACAATGCTATCTTTGTAAATGGTAAACACATGCAATAAAATCAGACTACATGTTTTACAAGTTTAGATATTAAAGGTAGTAGATGGCAATGGGTGTCTGTGGGTGGAGAAGAGACAGAAAAATCAAGAGTAGAACTTTATCTGTGTTAATTCTATTCCATGAACTAAGAGTATAATTAACTCAGTTCTTTGCCACTGAGGCCTAAAACGATAGCAAATGAATGAATGAATGGATGGATGAGTAAATAAACAATGAAAATTAGCTGACACAATGGTTGTCTGATATGTTTTGTTTTTGTTTAAAATTTTTTTTAATGTTTTATTTCTAGGAGAGAGAGAGAGAGACAGTGTGAGCAGGGGAGGGTCAGAGAGAGAGGGAGTCACAGACTCTGAAACAGGCTTCAGGCTCTGGGCTGGCAGACACGGGGCTCGAACCCACGAACCGTGAGATCATGACCTAAGCGAAAGTCGGACGCTTAACCGACTAAGCCACCCAGGCGCCCCAGTCTGATATGTTTTTCATGTGTCTTGAAAACTAAGGGTCGTATACTTTTTAAAAATTTAGTTGACTATATATGCACACAGATTACATACATATTTAATACCCATGTGCCCTATATAAAAGAGGAGAGCTAAATGTCTTTTGGAGACTACAACATCCGTCCACAGAGTAAGAACCCAAGGTTGGATATCACCGTAAACTTACAACAATTATTTCTCATTAATGACTTCTTCATGTTTTGGTGGAGACCAGGGAGGATAGCTAGAACAGAAGGAAGGCAGGAAAAATCTGTGACTCAGAATTCTGAAAATTATCAGTGGGCTGGCAAACGGCACACTGATGTGTCAGGTGTTCGTTCATCTTCTTGTGTAGCCAGTCTGCCTTTCTATTTGATTGTCACATGTGTGTCTCTGTCTCCCTTAGAGCCTTTGGTGCTCTTCAGTAGCTTCTTCCCTAGCCCCTCTTTTGCTGAATCGTGTGGTACATATCTTCCTTTGGAGGATCGGTTTTATCTGGTGGGGTCCATCTGTATCTTCAGGACTCAGACTCTACAGGTGAGTATGTTGTGCGTGTTCCTTCCCAACTGTGGCATTGTGGGCTTCCTTTGAAAAGCTATGTTCCCTTTGGTCTGTCAGCTACTGGACAGAATTTCTAAGGAACCCGATGTGTACAGGGGGTTGTGCTAAGATATATGAATGAGAAAAGTTCAGCTCCTGCATTTCAGAAGGTGAGCATGTGAGTGGAGATCTCAACACCCTCAAAAGAGATGCACAATGTCTTACAAGTGGTTTTAATGTAATATGAAAGAGGTATACAGGGGCTGAGGGCCGGGACATATTAAGAAAAGTGACCATTTTGGCAGGTGAATAAAACAAGATTTCTATCATGAGGTGAGTTTTGAGGCAGCTTTCCCCCACATCCACCACCATTTGTCGCTTAGTGTTCTACTGATGTAGCACTTACAGATTCTGTCTCTAAAAAGGAGTCAGTCTTTAGTATTTTTTGGATAGATTCAAGTTCAATGAATATATATTCACTAAGTAACATATTTATTAAGCACCTATTATGTGTCAGACACTATGCTAAGTCCTGGGGATGCATTAGGGGAAGTAGACGATAGGTAATATTGAAAAGTGACATGTAGATGATAAAACAAAACAATCATATGCTAATAGTTGGTGGGAAGAAGGAGTTCAGACAGAGTGGTCAGGGAAGGTCTTTCTCTGATGACCTGTCTTTTGAACTGAGACCCCCCGTGAAGGGGGGGTCAACCCAGCAAAGAAAAGAAGGCAATTCAAGAAAAGGGTTCAGCAGCTGTAAAAGTCTTGAGTGGTAACTAGCTTAAAGAATTCCAAGGCACAAGTACTGTTATGTGACTAGAAGAAAGTGAAAGAGGGAAGGAGTAATAGAAAATTAGGTCTGAGAAGTGGACAGAGGCCAGGTTATGGAGAGTTTTGAGAATCATGACCATGAGTTTGACTTTTACTTCAGGTATAGTGGACAGCAGGATGACATGATCTGATTTAATTATTTTTTAATTATACTGGTTTCTGGGTGGGAAATAGAATCTGGGAAACAAGAGCAGACACAAGAGGAGTGGTATGAGAGATGATAGAGCTTGGACTAGGACTGGAGTAATGGAGATAGAAGCACATGGATTTGGGTTATTGTTGGGAGATGGGGCAGAAAGTCCTTGCTGATGCATTGAAAGTGGGTGGGAGGAGAGAAATGACTCCTAGCTTTTAGGCCTGAGCAGCTCAGTAAATGAAAGTCCCATGGTAACTTTATGATGACATTGTGACATACAACACATCCATCTGCCTTGTAAGAAAGGCCTCTGGATCCAGACCAGCTGCAGGACCTCATCCAAGTTGCCTAAATCTTTTAACGTCGGTTTCTTTTTCTATACCTGGTGATAATAAAACCTTCCTTGTGGGTTGTTGTGAAGAATAAATAAGACAGCACCTTATGCATGGTAAGCACTAGATAAGTGTGAGCTATTATAGCCATCATAATCATCATTATCATTATGATTATTATTGTTATCATTAGGATCCAGAGAGAGCAAGAGACCTGCTTTACTTTTGTCTCTGGTTTAGAATGCGGATGTTAACTGACCACATTTCAGGAACTGTGAAAGACTCTGTTACATTCAATTTTAGAGTAGTGATGTATGTCATCATTTTTTCCCCAGATTGAAGAACATAAGAAAAGTGGCAGAGAGAAAAGCAATTGAAGAAAGTTCCTTGGGCTGATTACCCCAATCAGTATGCCTCTCTGGCAGCTCTCTTGGATTTGAGCTCTCTTGCCACTTGAAGGCAGACATCCCATTGTGGAGGTCACCCCCCAAATATACTCCCTCCTCTGTTTTCTTTCTGAAAAATCTCATTTGGCACACTTCCTATACCCTAGTCTCTCTCATGGCACAAAGATCTTTATTTGTGATCTTTTGCATTTTTTCTCTGGGTTTCTAGGATATTTGCTCCATATTAATGGTCACTTTGGAGAATAAATCCTGTGAGAACAGAGGGAGGAAGGTTTTTTTCACAGTGTTGACTATGTAGCACAGTGAATGGTGCAGCGAACTCAGAGTGCAACTGTGAGATGGATCTATTTTATTTTTGTGTCTATCAGCTGTGTATCTTGGGCCAAATCATTACTTCTCTATAATCTTCAGTTTCCACATCTATAAAGTCAAGTGCCTTTTTCTCATTGATATATAGATGAGCTGTGACATTGGATATGTGATTGCTTCCAAATTTACTACATGCTATACTAATGTGTCAGGTACTTTTACTATGTAACTTCATTTTAAGTATCTAAAATGCCAGTTTTTCTGCAGGACCTTTTCACTATAGAGAAAGCTGGGGAAGATATTCAGCTGATAAGAGACTCAGATGAGGAACATCTGTCTACAGAGTGCAGGTGAGAGACTACTGCTGAAGTAAGTGATGGAGACCTAGGGCATACTTTTATTAAACAAAGCTGAAATAAGAAATAATATCTACAAATATTTCCCATTAAAATGAAAAGAAACAATTGAATCTAGAAGAGCAGTCTGCTAGTCTGAATCCTTTGCCCAGCTAATATAATTCTTATTTCTCCAAATGAATGTAAATACAAATGATTGGATTTGTATTTTTAAAAAAGGCTATAGACCACATTTAACTGACAGACATTTAATGACTTTAAAATTAAGACAATGCATTTTTTTTACAAATAGTTTATTGTCAAGTTGGTTTCCATATAACACCCAGTGCATTTATTTTTTTTCACAATTCTAAATTTTATTTATTTCTTATTTATTTAGTAAATAGCTTATTGTCAAGTTGGTTTCCATATAACACCCAGTGCTCATCCCCACAAGACAATGCATTTAAAAAGAGTATTTGATTACTTCTTTTTCTAGAAATACTTTTAAATGGTGGAACAAGTGTGCATTGCGATAACTGCTATTATACAGGTGCCCGTCTTTCTCTGAATATAATTTGTGTTTTAACATCTGCTAACAAAGTTTCAAAGAACAGAGGCAGTATTCTATGATTTTGAGTGAGAAAAATAAATACGTATTCCTAATCCACAAGAAAATGCCTGTTTACCAGATATCATTAAACCCCTTAATGTACCTATTTAACAATCCACCAAGGACTTCTGCAAAATACGAATTATTTGTAATACTATATAGTTACTTAATACTTGATAAACTCATTAGTATGTGTGTCTGGATGTAGAAAACCCTAATACTAGACACTGCACAGTATAGAGCGTTGAGAGTGGATTACATTTTCCTTCTACATCACAGCAGATACCTATATGTAAATAAATAACAAAATAATATATTAAAGATGTGCACCACATGCCAATAATACTTAGCAAAATAAAATAAATCAGGTAAGTTTTCAAGAGGTTTCTTATGATTAAAGACATGTTTGTGTGAGGTCTGATTGTGAAAGGAGGGAGCTGGAGGCTGTGGTCACTGTTACTATTTGGTGGTGGAGGCAGTAAGGAAGAAAGAGCTGGTGAAGAAATGAGTTAAACAGGAAATGTCTGACATTCATCTGTGTCTGGATCTAAGGAATGGGGGGAGAATCTTCCCTTCCTGGCAGGAGAGTTCAGAGGTGCTTGGCTGTGAACCATTGTCTGAAGCTACACACAAAGCAATGGGATGGAAAACAGAGCTCACCATGGCAGTCTGTTTGCATTCCATGCTCTTGGCGTCCTACAACTCTTGCTAACATGAAACTGCATTTGTAATTGTGTGAATGTGGCAAGTCTGCTCATGCCAAGATCACACTCATTTGCACAAACGAGATTTTGTTTCTGTTTTTGTTTTTTGCAGGATCTCAAATTTCTTGTAAAGATTCAGCATTGTATCTGTGGTTCTTATGTGTTGGGGACAGGACAAGTGCATGGCCAAGCTTAAGACTGATAATAATAATTCAGCTCTTTTAATGTGCTTTATCATTCCCCGTTTTTCTTGTAGTGCATGTGCTTATTTATGTTTTTTTAGGCTTGACTATTTCCTTCATTAGTTACTCAACTTTATTAGAAGACCGGTTACTGAATAATGTGGGGAAGAGGATATCTGTAAAACACAGCATGTTTAAACAATGTGAATTCAAGACACTCTCCTATCAGGAGAGTATCTGAGATACAATAGCACAAAACACATGGGTAACTCAGTCAGCAGATTACTGTAGCAAATACTCAGACAGTGAGAGTTCACAGAGTGAGGAGACCTGTGTTTCACTATTAAGCAGAGTTTGATTGGATGAAAAATATTCTGATGCATAAACGAGCCAGTTACCACATCTATGCCACGGATATACTTAGATTTTGAAGTGTTTTCTTGAGGGTTAAAACCCCTTCTAATATTGTAAGGTATTATCACTCCAGTGTGGATGAATACACTATTGCTTTTTATGTTCTGTACTTCCATAAAATATTACTAAAGTTATTTCAAAATTATGCAGTGGATTATCATATAGACAGGAAGATGGAAAAATGACACTTAGGACAGAGCTAATATGGATCTGATGAAGAGATTATGTTTAATTCCAGTCCCTTCATCTCTCTCATACCCCTCCCCTCTCCTCCAATACCATGGTCACTGCTCTGCTGTCACTACCTCAGCTCTCACATGATGGGTTGTTGGTGGGCCTGGCTCATCCACTATCTTGAGGTCTGTAAGGGCGGACCTGCCAGCTTTGTCCCTGTCTGGCACAGAGCTTCACATAGAGTAGGCAGAAATGAACATCTACTCAGGGACTGATTGATTGATTGATTGATTGACTGATCCTATCAAAATGTAATCCATTCCATGCCATGATACCTCCCAAAGGTAATGCAGTATTGTCATAAATTGGTGGAAGCTAGTATTGTCTTATTTTTGTCATAGACTCCTTTCTTGTCCTCAGGATATTTTTAAATAAAAAGAAGGAAAAGAAATCGTGGCATGTCAGGGTTATAGTTTTGTAGGTTTTGTAGGCACCCTGAGAAGATTGGTAATCTGGCTCCCATTTTATAGACTGGGGGACAGTTAAAAAAGTAATCAGGCACAGAAGTCATAGGGACCTGGAGCTCCCAAAGTGCTTCAGGAATTTCTCTTGGTAATTCTACATGTTCTTTGAAAGGCAAGAATCATTTTACTAAAAGGCTGGAAAGCATTGCCTATGCTTATGAAAGAAACACAAAAAGGAGAATTTGAGATATTTAGAAGAAAGGGTCTGTGTCGGTGGAGGGTGTCTTGTCCTTGTATGTTTCAGGTTTGAGACTAAAGAACCTTTCATTTCAGGAGAGGGACTCAGTGGTTGGGTTATTTTCCATTAAAGCTACAGATGCAATGGAGTGCAAGGTCTTCTTTGCTTGGATCACTGAAGATATAGAGAAGTAAGGGCTACTTGAAAGTCAGTGAGGGGCAGACCAAAACTGGAATACTGTTAGTCCTCTCCTATCTGGCTCATGCTAGAGCTAGAAGGAAGTACCTAACTACTCTTTTAGGTTGGCCAGGTGTATGTAGAGGTAAGGCCCAAATTCCCATCATAGCATCAACTCAGTACAAATGCATTCTGTTCTTTAGCTTTCACAATAGGATTTCATGTTTATTAACCTAGTTAAAAACAAATCTATAAGGTAGATTTTAGACCTGTCAGAATGTAGTCATAGAGGATGTATGATTTGCCCAAACACACACAGTTGGTTCCACAGTAGAGTGGAATTGGGACCCAGATTTTCCTGGGCTCATTCCTGTCAGGACATTAGTTGTAGGAGTTGTGGCTAGTATGGGATTCCAAGGAGAAAATTCAAGGAGACTTTGGGGAGTACTTGATTGTGGTGTTTTTGACAGAAAGTCTTTTTTCCCTTTAATTTCCCCTTAAATGTAGAGGAGATAAAAATTAATAGGGAGGAGACTATGACGATTAACCCAGTGTTGATGAAGATAGTGTCTTCTCACCTTCAAGTAGAGTAAAGAACACTGGAATATCAAATAAGGCCAATGGAAAATATTAAGCAATGAAGGATAGGGAAGGTTGTCGAGGGAGGCTAAATTTGATTTAGGTTTTGTCATATGCAATTGACATTTTTATAGGTTAAAAGATGGTGCAATATTGGCAGTTCTGAATGGTGTAATGTAATAGGTAAGGTGGCCAGCTTGCGTCTCCCACAAGAGATATTTTCACTGCCTCTTGAAGCCTCAGTCAAGGCTCCCTACTCTCCTTCTGCAAGTTACTTGGCTAATTCTACTCCACATTGCCTGCCATCATCTTTGGCAAATAGTGTAGAGGTCTTGTGGTATAGTGATACTTAAAAAGACCTCATAGCTTTGGGATTTTTAAACAACTGCAGTATTTGGGTTTTATTTCTCAGCTTGACCATTTACAAGTTGTGTCATGTTTACAAGCCTCCTTGAGTCTCAGGTTTATTGTCTATAAACAGTGAGGATAATTACTGCAGAATGTGCATCACAACCAAATAAGATAAGGAAATGAGACCTATCTGTTTTGATAAGTAAATGAGATCTATCTGCTTTGTAAAATACTATACAAAATCAAGTTATTATCAATTAAGAAGTACTTTCAAAATTGAGAAGTTATAACTTAGATCTCTACTAAACCGTTACCTGAGCTATAATGACATTATTAAGTGCAAAATATTACATGTAACCTTCGCTTATGGTCATGATATGAAGTCTGAGTCTGGTGATTTCTTCAATACTCTTACTTTTCTATTAATTTAAGGTTGTCCTCTTTTTCTGTTTAATCCCAGCCAACTTAAACCTCTATCCTTATGAGATGGTTCTATATCCATCAACACCCAAACAATTCTCTGCAGAGTGTACCTGGTCTTGCTGGGTGGGGGACGGGGTGTGTAACCAGGTCTGAACATGATGGAATTCACAGCTGGGAAGCCACGTTACGTCTGAGTCCAGTCTGTTTACTCCGTGGTCTCACACCCACCTGAGAGACAATCACATACTGACACCTGCCTCTAACAGATAAGGAAAGGAGTTGGGGCTCGTTCTCATGCAGCTGTAGTTGTTAGATCTGGAGCCAGCCTCTTGGTTTCCATTTAACTTGTCCTGTTGGTATGTATACGACCTGGTTCTTAAAAAAAGGCAGACATAGCAGTGTTATTGCTGGGTCATAAGTCAGGCAGAGAAGGACAAATATCATATGTGTGCACGTATAGGAGGATTAGGAGCAACTTAACAGAGGACCAAGGGGGAGAAGAAGGGCGGAAATGGTGGGGGAAAGGGAGAGAGGCAAACCATGAGACTCTTGAATGCTGACAAAAACTGAGGACTGATGGATGTGGGGGGGAGGGGGAGATGGGCATGGAGGAGGGCAGTTGTGGGGATGAGCACTGAGTGTTATGTGGAAACTAATTTGACAATAAACTATTTGTAAAAAAAAAAATAATAAAATAAAAATTCTTCTAGTTAAAAAAAAAGGCAGACATAAAAATATTTTTAAAAAAAGAGAGAAGAAGGGAGAGCAGGCTCAGGTTTCTGGATTTTATGTTTAATTGTGTTTATATGACCTTTAGCCCACATTTTTAGCTACATGACAAATTTTTTTGATCATCTCAAAGCATAAAGTTATTAGACTGTCTTATTAGATTTTCAATTGATAAGAGCAATTTCATTATTAATATTTTTGAAAAGCTCATAGTAAGGGTTTGTACTCAAAACTCAAAACTCTGAAATCACTGAGGGTTTAGACACTAATGAAAAGAAGTCTAATAAATATCAAACTTTTGAAAAATCTGGAACAAGTTACCTGACTATTAGCTTATTTTATGAAAAGTAGCTTTGGATAAATATACTGGCAGCTGCTTGCTCTACTCAGACAATTAAAATTGTAATATTTTCCCTCCTCGTGCTATTCATTTGTTAGCCTGTAATGAAGATATCAGGCTGTGCATTAGGATCTGAGGAAGTGGGACAGGATCTGGTTCTCTTTTGACTTAATTTTTTTTGCTTTACCTTTTTGTATCCCAGGATATAGCTGACAGCTAGCTCAGAGCCTGAAGCCTGTTTGAGATTCTGGGTCTCCCTCTCTCTCTAACCTTCATACTGTCTCTCTCTCTCTCTCTCTCTCTCAGAAATAAATAAAACATTAAAAAATAAATAAATATTGCCATGTTTGCTTTATCATTATTCTTTCCTCTTCCTTCCCTCCATCTTTTTCTCTCCCTTCTCCACTTTCTCTCTCCCTCTTCTTTGTGCATTCATTACTTATTTAATCATTTGTTTATTCACTGGATTATAATACTTTTCAGTTATTGATTTCAATGCTCAGATTGTCCCAGAATAAACCAGTGGCAGCCCTTTCAAACTGGCTCTTCTGTCTTTTTGATATGTCTCAACATTCTTGGATCATTCCTTACTTTCTGGCACTAATGATGTTCCAGCTTCATTTAGTTCTTTCTTTGCCTCAGTCATGAAATCAGTTGATTCTCTGAGTCTTAGTCAAAGGAACCCTAGCTTCTTAAGTGTAGATATTTAGAAGCCAAGATCTGGACACTAGTTGTGCTCCTTGTTACTGGCCTACTAGTAACTAGTGACTACTTCTGGTGCTTTCAGAACTGGGAAACAAATCCACACACATATAGGCATAAAGACCTATGTCTATATTTATTTCCTTATCTACCTACCTCTGTGTATGTGTACTTTGGTGTATATGTGTATATAAAATAATACAAACCATGAATTTATATGGATACCTCCAAATCTAAACCAGTACCACAGGGTTCATTCTAGTCCCCCGTTTCCATTTGTGCATCACTCTTCTCCAATAGTAGGAGATGCTTAGCCCCTTATCCACAATAGATTTCCTTATATTTGCTCAAGTCTAGAATATACAGAGAGTAGTTTTATAATTGCCAAATCATGTTATTGCAAAAAGCATACTTCTTCATTTGAGCTTGTTATTATTTATATTTTTAAGGTAAAGTTTACATACAATAAAATGCACAGATCCTAATTGTAAGATTCCATGAGCTTTGACAAATACGTAAACACAAGTGACCCATATACCTATCAAGACATAACAATATTTTCAACACACTAGAAAGCTTTTTTTGTGCCCCTTCTCTGTTAACCTCTGACCTAAAGACAACCACTATTCTGATGTTTTTCACTATACATTTCTTCCCTTTACTAGAACATCATAAAAATGAAGCTATATAACTTATAAACTGTTGAGTCTGCTCTCTTAAAACTCAGTACAATGCATCTGAGATTCATCCTGTCCTATGTATCAGCCGTTCATTCCTTTTTATTGTCAAGGAGTATTCTAGTCTATGCATATACCACAATTTGTCAGGCATTTTCCTTTGATGAACATTTATTTCTAATTTTTGGTTACTACAAATAGAGCTGCAATGAACATTATTATACAAATTTTTCTTGTGGACATATATTTTTAAATTATTAAGCAATTTATTTATTACATTATATGGTAAAAATTTATTTGTTTTTCTTGGTGTACAGTTCTTTGGTTTTAATACAGGGATAGATTCGTGTAACCATGACCATAATCAGGATAAAGACCAGTTCCATCACCCCCCAAAAACCCTACTTGTGCTGTCCATTTATAATCACCCCTATTTCACCTCACTCTCAGCCCCTGTCAACTGCTGATTTATTCTGCATACTGATAGTTTTGTCTGAGAATGTCTTATAAATACAGTCATATAGTATACAATTCTTAAAGATTGGTTTTTTGCCCCTCAGTATAATTCCTTTGTTATTGCATGTATCAATAACTTTTTACTGCTGAGTAGCATTTCATTGTATGGATGTACCACTGTGTCTTCATTCACCTGTTGAAGGACATCTGGGTTGTTGCCATTTTTTGGCAATTATTAGTAAAGCTGTTATAAATATTTGTATACAAGTTTTTGATGGACATAAGTTTTCATTTCATGTCTCTAGGGTAGTGAATTATGGTACTTATTTGCATTCTTCTAATAACTACAGATGTTGAGTGTCTTTTTATCATTTGAACATTCATTGTTTTGCCTATTTTTTTTTAAAATTTTTTAATGTTTTATTTATTTCTGGGAGAGAGAGAGAGAGAGAGAGATACAGCATGAGCAGGGGAGGTCAGAGAGAGAGGGAGACACAGACTCTGAAACAGGCTCCAGGCTCTGAGCTGGCAGTCAGCACAGAGCCCGACGCGGGGCTCGAATCCACGAACCGCGAGATCATGACCTAAGCGAAAGTCGGACGCTTAACCAACTAAGCCACCCAGGCGCCCCTCTTTGTTCATTCTTCTAACAGTGTCTTTTGCAGAACAAAAGTTCTTAATTTTGGTGAAGGATAGGTTTATGATTTCTTTTCTTTGATGGATTGTGCTTTTGGTGTCATGTCTAAGAACTTATCATCAAACCATGGGTCACAGATTTTATATGTTTTTTTTTTCCCCTGAAAGTTTTATAGTTCTGTGTTTAACATTTGTATCTGTGATCCATTTTGAGTTAATATTCTTATAAGGTGTGAAGTTTAGGTTGGATTTCATAATTTTTGGCATATGAATGTCCGATTGTTCCAAAACCATTTGGTAAAATATGATCTTGTGCCTCTCCTGCTCAAAAGCTCTCAGTGGTTTCCCCTTGCGCTTAGAATAAGATAAGATAGCCTTTTGTACCATTTGTGAAGCATACTGCTCTCGTGCTTTCCTATTCCTCAAACCTCATTTTATGCCACACTACCTCTTATCTGTCATATTCCATCTGCACTGTGAATTCTCAAAGCTCTTTTCCAACATAGAGCCTTTGCACATGTTTGGACATGAGCTTATGTCCTCAACCTGAAACATTCTTCTACTATGTCGTCCCATAATTGGCTCCTACAGGACTTCTGGATCCACGTTTGTTTCTCTCCCATGGCACTCTGCTCTTTTTCCTTCGTCATACTTTTTGTAGTTTGTAAATTTATAGTTATCTTGGGACTATTCATTCATTGAGTTCCACACAAAGCTATAAACTCTTTTAGGCTCTCTTCTCACCCCCCGACACTGTGCCTGTCCTCATAATACTTACGGCCTAGTGTGGAGATGAACAAGTAAACAAAAAACTGTAATAAAGTCACCATTCCATGTAAATGTGTCTATGCTCTTTCACCGTACCTTTGGTCCTGTTTTCTGCATTGATGAAAATGTCCTTCTCCTCTATATTATGTATGTCCAGATACTCCTCACCACTCCAGAACTTTCTTTCTCAGAAGTCCTTCTTGCCACCTGGGCTGGAAGAGCTTGCCCCTTCCTGCTTTCCCATTGACACTCTCCACTTTGCTGTGGGATTACACAGAGTATCAAAGTTCTAGAGAATTAAAAGTTCCAGGAGGAAAGTGTCCAAACTGCATTTAACTTGTGCCTCCCTCAGTACAGAAAAAAGTTTCTCTTTTAAATTAACTTGCTTTCTTATTTCTAAGACACAAGCATGTGAGTAACCACATGACACTTTACCAGTAAAAAGTAATGGGGCTGAGGGGCGCCTGGGTGGCTTGGTCGGTTGAGCGTCCGACTTTCGCTTAGGTCATGATTTCGCGGTTCGTGGGTTCGAGCCCCGCGTCGGGCTCTGTGCTGACTGCCAGCTCAGAGCCTGGAGCCTGTTTCTGAGTCTGTGTCTCCCTCTCTCTCTGACCCTCCCCTGCTCACGCTGTCTCTCTCTCTCCTAGAAATAAATAAAAATATTAAAAAAAAAAAAAGTAATGGGGCTGATACAGAGAATGAAAAAAATGAGGCCAAATTTAAAATTATTTCTCATATTTACACAGCCAACACTTAGGTTGTCAGTGCTTTAATATACAGTGAAGACATATCATAAAACGTTTTTCTTTTTTTCCCCCTATTACTGGGTACTTAAATTATTGCCAGTTTTTTTGCCTTTATTTTTACCTTTTTTTAAAAAATAGTTTAATGTCAAGTTGGTTTCCATATAACACCCAGTGCTCATCCCCACAAGTGCCCTTCTCCATGCCCATCTCTCCCCTCCCCCCCACATCCATCAGTCCTCAGTTTGTTTCTCAGCATTCAAGAGTCTCTCATGGTTTGCCTCTCTCCCTTTCCCCCACCATTTCCCCCCTTCTTCTCCCCCATGGTCCGCTGTTAAGTTCCTCCTAATCCTCCTATACATGCAGACATATGGTATTTGTCCTTCTCTGCCTGACTTATTTTGCTCAGCATAACACCCTCAAGGTCCATCCATGTTGCTACACATGGCCAGACTTCATTGTTTCTCATTGCCATGTAGTATTCCATGGTATAGGTAAACCACATTTTCTTGATCCATTCATCTGTTGATGGACACTTAGGCTCTTTCCATGTTTTAGCTATTGTGGAGAGTGCTGCTATGAACATTAGGGTACATGTGCTCCTATGCATCAGCATTTCTGTATCCCTTGGGTAAATCCCTAGCAGTGCTATTGCTGGGTCCTAGGGGAGTTCTATTGTTAGTTTCCTGAGGAACCTCCACACTGTTTTCCAGAGGGGCTGCCCCAGTTTACATTCCCACCAACAGTGCAGGAGGGTGCCCGTGTCTCCACATCCTCGCCAGCATCTAGAGTCCTCTGATTTGCTCATTTTAGCCACTCTGACTGGCGTGAGGTGGTACCTCAGTGTGGTTTTGATTTGTATTTCCCTGATAGGAGGGATGCTGAGCATCGTTTCATGTGTGTGTTGGCCATCTGGATGTCCTCTTTGGAGAAGTGTCTGTTCATATCTTCTGCCTATTTCTTCACTGGATTGTTTGTTTCTCAGGTATGGAGTTTGGTGAGTTCCTTATAGATTTTGGATACTAGCCCTTTATCTGATATGTCATTTGCAAATATCTTTTCCCATTCCATCGGTTGCCTATTAGTTTTATGGATTGTTTCCTTTGCCGTGCAGAAGCTTTTAATCTTGATGAGGTCCCAATAGTTCATTTTGCAAAATGCTTTTACATCAAGAGCAAAATGTAAGTCAGGTAAGAAATTGCTGCGGTTGAGGTCAAGGAGGTTGTTTCCGGCTTTCTCCTCTAGGGTTTTGATGGTTTCCTGTCTCACATTCAGGTCCTTTATCCATTTTGAGTTTATTTTTGTGCATGGTGTGAGAAAGTGATGTAGTTTCATTCTTCTGCATGTTGCTGTCCAGCTCTCCCAGCACCGTCGGTTAAAAAGGCTGTCTTCTTTCCATTGGATGCTCTTCCCCACTTTGTCAAAGATTAGTTAGCCATACATTTGTGAGTTTATCAGTTTTCCTGGGTCTCTCCCCATATGCATATATAGGAGGTATAATTGCCGTTAAACTTCTGTTTCTCTCCTGTCAGTCTCTCTTTTATTACAGGGCATCTCAGCCAAGAACCTGGAAAGGGAGGAAAACTTACTTTTCCTCCTCTACAAGGGAGTAGTAGAGGTTAAATAATCTTTAGTTTTGCTCAACTCCAGCTGGAAATGGCTTGACTTTGCCAGGCCACAGTGATACCACATATTTGGTATGACTTTGTTTTTATTATTATAGCATGTATCCTGTAAATTAATTGACCACATGTTAAAATCAATTCCATTTCTTTATAGTCACACCACAAGCTAAACTATGAAAATCCTCCACAGAGTGAACCACAAATGAGTATGTGTTTTTATCAACTCTGCCAAATAGTCTTGTAAACACTACTATGCTCTCCATTCTTTCCAGAAAGGATGTGAACTTGCCCCACTCCTGGCTGTTTCTTGATTTTTCTTTTGGAAAGCCTCTGCTTTCCAGGATGGGAGCAGACTGATTCACCAAGTGAATTTATTGACATCAAATTTGCCAAAAGCCAACTTGGGCAAAGTTGGCAAATGAGTCTGTGGTGATAAAATCTGAAAACATGCTAGATCATTGAAAAAATAGAAAAAATAGGATTAATGCTACACTAAAATAACCTAAAAGTTTTTCATATGAAATCCTAGAATAAATACCATTGCTATTCATAAGAATGGTAAACTTTCTATAACTTTTAACTTCTAACAAATTGAATACTCCTTTAAATGCTGATTAACAAGAATATACCCATTCACTATATTTAAGAATGTAGCCACTGCATATGATCAAGAATAATATATTCATATCAAAATATATAAATTATTTTAATATATAATGGGTCCAAACTACAACCTTTTGCTAAAACTGGAAGCACCATGCTTTTGTATGAGGTAGGAATGATTTTTGCTTTTGTAAAAAGTTATAAAACAAAAGAATATGCTATACTTTATATAGCCTGTAAAGCCTAAAATATTTACTATCTGCTCCTTTTCAGAAAACTGTTTATCAACACTTAGAATATATTCAAAAAGCATATTTCTTTTTTTTTTTAGTTTTTATTATTTATTTTTGAGAGAGAGAGACAGAGTGTGAGCAGGGATGGGGCAGAGAAAGAGGGAGACACAGAATCCAAAGCAGGCTCCAGACTCCGAGCTGTCAGCACAGAGCCTGATGTGAGGCTCGATCTCATGAGCTGTGAGATCATGACCTGAGCTGAAGTCAGATGCTTAATTGACTGAGCCACCCAGGCACCCCTCAAAAAGCATATTTCTTAAGACATGCTTTTTGATGAGGCAATACATTTGGATAAATTTTGTAAATTGGTCATTCGATGGATTAGTTTAGAATGAATTGAGTTTTGGCAATTTGGCCACTGGAAAAAGTGATCATTTGGCCAAAAGATTTCCAAGAATTTGTGTTGTTTTATGAATTCACCTGGAGCTCATCATGACTTCTTTCAAATGCAAGACTTCCCAACAGACCATTTGGCTAAATGACAAATAAATCAGAGGAACCTAATTTCCAAATTGGCCAAATGTACTGATGTACCAAAACCTGTTTTCTCAAACTATTCATAAAATTTACAGTGCAATGGATTTCTAGAGGTCAAGTCTGTAATAGAAGGTAAAGGTTTCAGAATTCTGGAACCTTCAGGCGCTGACTTGGCTCCTGATGCCCTTGTCTCATGGACACAATTTCCCTCTCAACCCAACATGACGATGTGCTGGACTGTTGGCTCTCCTTCATTTATTTTTCCCAATACAAATTTTCTCTTCTTATTGCCTGCTCCATGCAGCTACAGCAGTAGGGAGCTGGAGTACAAACACATGGAACCTTCTTTAAAGTGCTAATTAAAAAACTGACCAAGCAACATATTCCAGGTATCTTCAAGAACTGTTAAAAACCTTTCAATTTACTCTAAATCACTGAACTTTGACACTTACAAGATCTACATTTTGGGAAAATTGGCAAAGTTGTGCTGGATTCCATGCTGTTGATGTGGATTCAGGATCAGTTTATGACATTTATCTACCAACACCTGTAAGAAAGAGTCCACACTCTATGATCCAATGTATTATCAAACCCCATTCAATCCATATCCTCCCCAACAGAGATGGCATGAAGCTTCTGGTGTGCTATAAAGATGAAGGGGTTTATGTGCGCATCTATGGAAGAATCACCAAGGATGTGGCTCTGCAGTGGAAAGAGATGCCAACATCTGTAAAATATATTTGATCCAACTAGATGATGGGCTGGGGAGAAAAGGGCATAAATATCCATAGTGGGAACTAGTTATCTAGATGATGTGTTTATGCACAAAAGGGCTCAAAGACAAGATCTTCTTTGCCTCTGTTCAGTCTGGTTGCGCAGTCAGGTTTATTTCATGACGTTAGGCAGGACTTCTGAACTGGAAGAAGCAGTGCAATAAGGATTGCTGGCCCCAAGTTTCCAAGATCCTGAGAATTTGGAATTCCTTGTTGCTGGATCTCAGAGCTGCACCAGTGTAGTCTAGGAGATCTGTGTGTGTCGACACCATGCATGGGGTTTTGTTTTGTTTCGTTTTTCATTTCCTTTATGTACCTCTTACTAGCTTATGCCCTGTCTCTTCTTTTCCCTATTCAAAAATAAATCAAGGCTAAAATGCATCGGGTGCTGTTCACATTCTAAAAAAAATAACTAACTCAGGATAATCCTTGTGACAAAGAGGCATATTTTGAGATGGCAAATTGTTTCTTTTAACCCTAATGGTGGTGACCTAACTATTACCCTCACTGGTATAAGGATTTAGCAGACTGGGTTTATATTCAGACTTTGTCATTTATCATAACCTCCTATAGTATTCACCTTGTGGAGCCTTATCTCCCTCATCTGTAAAGTGGGGATGATAATAAAACACATGCTATTGAGTTATTTTAGGATCCAAAGAGATATGTGTAAGATACCTACCACATGGTAGGAACTCAGTAAATAGTAGTATCTCCCCTACAGTCAGAGGTGAAATGATTGGTGGTGGGTAAGGAGTAAAGATTATAAACTGAGGGTGGTGATGGAGCACTCACTTCAAATTACTGATTTCCTCAACTGATCAAAATCGTCCCTTTCGCCTATCTGCCTTTGGATGACTTTCTCAAAATAAACTAATTCTATCTTCAAATAATGTAAGTCTATTAAGATGATATTCTCCAGTAACTTATTTACTAAAAGAATATTATTACGGTGACAGAAAAAATATTTAAAAATCAGGGTAGTTATTTTCTTTTTATTTATTTATTTATTTATTTATTTAACAGAGCAGAACTGCCATTTCTGGGGATGCCTTCCTGTCCCATGCCTACCACCACAGAGCCCTACCTCCCTCATTCCCAGCCTGGAAAATTGGTCTCCACCACCAGGCATGGCAAACCCACCATTTCTTCTCATTTGATGGTGGGAATGTACCTAAGGACAGGTTCACTTTAACATTTTTTAAATGTTTATTTATTTATTTATTTTTTACAAATAGTTTATTGTCAAATTAGTTTCCACATAACACTCAGTGCTCATCAGGGTAGTTATTTTCTATTAATAAGGATCAGATTGTCCGTTCATTTAGGGGCTCTTTACAAGTGTGCATTCTATAGAGAGCTGTATAGCCATATAGCACCTCTCTTCCTCCTCGACCCCTTGCCCAAAGGAGTAAGGGTCTAGGTGATCAATAACAATAGCAACTGTTGACCCCCATTATGCTTATCTTAACACAGTAGAGTCTGCTTCTTGGATCCGAAGGAATAGAGCAACGGATAACATATGCAGAACTCATCTTTGTGAAGCACATTTTTAGGAGAGAGAATTTAAATCACAAAAGAATCATTTCAGAGCAAATTACAGTCTTATACATCCTAAATCATATATTTAAGAGGAGAATAACTTAAAGGAATGAAGCAATCAGAAGGATTAATGAGGGCATTTGAAATGATCACGTTGTACTATACAGATTACAAAGCACTTTGTCTAAATGTTAATTTATCTTTACAAGAATGATACAAGGTACATACTATGAGTCTCACTTTAAACAGTCAGAAGCTGGGGCTCAGGGAAGCTAAAAGACTTGCTCTAAGACTCACAGCTAGGAAGTATGAGCTAAGGTTTGAGCCCAAGTCTGTGCAACCTCAAATTCTGTCAACTTGGTAGTTCTGGAATATTAGACACAATGGTGAAAATAGGGAATGGGAAAAATAGGAAGCTGTGTCAGGCATTATCCCTAGGGAACCACTTAAAAGAATAGTGACTTGGAGAGAGGTAGACTTTGGAGATGCCAGTACCAATCCAGTTGTCAAGGATAGCTGAGATGCAGTTGGGTCTAAGGGAAAAGTGGATGCCTGCACCTTGACCTAAGATTCCTCATTTCAGACATGGAGTGGTAGCAGGTTTCTGCTATGAACCTATGGACTAACTTTTGTGAAAGTAATCTTGAAAATTATTTTCTTAAACTTTGATCACAACCTGCAACCAAGAAGGAAAAAACTGTTAAGTTAAAGAAGGAGAGACCTTCAAGATTATATTTTACTGTAATCAGTTTCCTGACTGCCACAACTGTTCAATATACACCTTAGTTTATACTGCATTGATTTATAAAGGGCCAATATTCATTGGACATGTTTTTCTTATCTATAGTTTCATTTATATAGCAAGTAGAAATAGATTTTTTGTGAGCCAAGAACAACCTTGCATTAAAGTAATTCAGCAGCATTGAGTGCTTTACCAATGAATATCAAACCTTGGTAAAGATTTAAAATAGAGTAAGAAACATTCAGGGCTCAATTTAAGAGTAACATTTTGAGCTTTTACATACTGATACAGAGGTACTTTTCTTCATAATATTAGAAGGTATTTTTCCATGTAAATACATCTAGCAGAGTGTTCTTTGGTCATTTTTTTCTTTTTGAAAATAAACTGATATGATTTGAAAAATGAAAGTTCTGGGGCACCTCGGTGGCTCAGTCAGTTAAGCGTCCGACTTCAGCTCAGGTCATGATCTCACTGTTTGTGAATCGAACCCTGTGTCAAGCTCTGTACTGACAGCTCAGAGCCTGGAGCCTGCTTCGGATTCTCTGTCTCCCTCTCTCTCTGCCCTTCCCTCATTTTTACTCTATCTCTCTTTTAAAAAATGAATAAATGTTAAAGAAATTTGAAAAATGAAAGTTCTGTCTATATTAACTGCTCCTAACTGAAGGCAAGCAGTGTTTTTATGGCTGCAAACCCTCTGTTACACCTCCTACCCTGAGCCTGAATTATTATTCCCATGTACAGACTAGTTAGGAATGAAGTATTCTTTAATGCTTTTTGAAGCAATGTAAGTGCTTATTTGTAACTTTTACATTCTGATTATAAGTCAGAAGTTTGCCATCCATACTGATGTAGAGAGAAGCATGAAATATAAATTCATGGAAGAATTTGGAAAACTATTACATTCTTGATATCCAAGCCAGTGGATTTGAAGCAAATCATAATCACTTCATGATGTTTTGTTGTCAAAGTCAGTGTCTTGTACAGCAAAACTCACTGCATCCTTTTATATAGCACTGTCCAATAGAACTTTTTTGATAACAGAAATGTTCGTAAAATGTAATACCATAGCCACTAGTTACATGTGCCTACTGCACACTTGAAATGTGGCTGCTGTGACTGAAGGCATAAATTTTAATTTTTCTTTAATTTTGATTTTAATGTAGCCACATGTGGTGAATGGCTGTCATATGGGATAGTGCAGCAATATATTCATTCACATGCTGTTTATCTCAGGTATAAAGATATTTACTGTTGGGAAGCCTGAGTGGCTCAGTTGGCTGAACATCTCACTCTTGAATTCGGCTCAAGTCATGATCCCAGGGTCATGAGATTGAGCCCTATGTTAGGCTGTGCTGACTGTGGAGCCTGCATGGAATTCTCTCTCTCTCCCGTCCTCTGACCCTCTCCCCTGATCGCGTGCTCACACTCTCTCTCTCAAAGTTAAAAAAAAAAAAAAGTATTATTCAGAAGCGTGACCTTAAATTGCTTTTAAGGAACAGATGGAAGCCTCAGTTTGTTCTTGAAAGTAATTACTTCAAGCCAAGCAGATCTGGGGTGAGGAATGTGCAAATATTTCAATTGAGTTGGCTACTCAGATTGTTTCTTTCTTTATTCACTCAGAAAATATTCATGAAGCACCTAGTAAGTGCTCTGCATTGTGCTAGGTGCTGGGAATGCAAGAGGTTTAATGCATATGCACTGCCTTCGAGAAATTGCCAAGTAGAAAAGGTGGACAGAAAGTTACTAACAAACTTTCACACAGAAGACAGTAGAGAATTAGTGAAGAGTCAAAGATGCCTGGAGGTTTTAGTCTTGAGTGACTGGGCAGAGGGTGGCTCTTGTCACCAATAGAGGAGACACTGGAAGAGAAGGAGGAGGAGGAGGAAGAGGAAGAGTAGTCTAATTAGACCACTTGAAGTTAAGGTGTCTAATGCTAAACATTTAGACTGCATGTCCTAAAGGCAGCTGGATATTTGGTTCTGTATCTAAGGGAGATATCTTGAGATGCAGATGTCAGAGTTGCTCCTAGTTGAAGCCAAAAGACAAAATGCACTTAAGAAGAAAACATTCAGTTAGAGTAAACGGGCTTCTAAATTTAGTCAAAAACTGAAAAAATAAAAAATAAAGATGATAATCTTTTAGGGATTTTATTTTTAAATGGTGTCAGGGTAAATTTGTAAGTAACTCTATCTTACTTGATGCTAAAAGTCAAACCATTTAGAAATATATAGTGACCATTTTATAGCCCCATAATATGACTGAATTTACTCATTAAGTAGTTGTCTTATGCAATTTAAATTAATACTTCCTAAATGTTATCTGTTTTGATATCCAAAATATTTTTTCAAACTTTCCTTAGTTTTCTACCATTAAAAGTAAATAATGTAAGTACAATTGATTTTTTGGCTGAGTCCTGTGAAATATGAATGGAAAAATTTTAGCCATAATCAGTATTGACTTTTTGAAACCTTGCAGAAAATTTCAGTTATTTTGTTAATTTCTTGCCTTCTGAATAAATTGAGAGGGTTTCACAGATACCATTTTGTCACTGTGTTGTTACTCTAAGGACACGCTTCTTATCATATCTGTTATCAGACTCCAGTTTCTCATTTAGTCGTGTGATGGGGCCTGCAAAAGAAAAACTCTTGAAAACAAAATACATTTCCATAACAGATACTCAGGAAATTTTTAAAGCTGAAAAAGTAATTTGAATATTAAAACCAAGATTTTCATTTATTCATATTCTCTCTTCCCCCTCCCCTTCTCTCTCACTGTCCACTCATTTGGTAAAAAAAATAAACTAGTACTTAGACTCCAGTGCCAGGAAGTTCCATTCTCACCTTGGGCATCGAAATTCTAATTTTGATAAAAATGAATTGTTAATGAGCCAAAGAATAAAGAACTTCTCTAATTACAGGAAACAAAATTAAATTTGGCCTGAAGGCATTTATTTTTGTAATTTCAATTGGTTTAAAAATTAAGATTCACTCATACACCTTGGTGGTTTTTTTTTTTTTTTAGCTTGAATTGCTCACCACTGTTAACCAGAAGCATTGAAACCTGAAGCAAACTTCATTCTAATGATGATTTACTTTATAGATAATGTCCACAGCAACCTTTCCTGTATGAATAGCAGCACCTCAAAGATTGATGATGTTATATATTTAAAAATGTTCTTTTCTGAACCTTATGTTTAATGTATAATAGAAAATTTAGATTTAAATGGCAAGTGAGATGTGCATATCATTTCTCTTTTCATCTCTTTATAGAAGTGTTCAAGACCACATAAGAAGTTCTAGAATGGAATCCCAGTTTGCTGAACCTGCTGCTACTACCTCAGATGTACGTACATAAGAGAACCATAGGGCAAATGGATGAAACCTTATCTCTGTAACATTGATTTTTTTAGTTAATGTATGTTGCCAACATAAAAACGGTTTTTTTTCCTTAAATAGTTTATTGTCAAGTTGGTTTACATATAATACCCAGTGCTTATCCCCACAACTGCCCTCCTCCATGCCCATCACCCCCCTTCCCCTCTCCCCCACCCCCCATTAGTCCTTAGTTTGTTCCCGGAATTCAAGAGCATCTCATGGTTTGCCTCCCTCCCTCTCCCCCAGTATTTTACCCCTTCTTCTCCCCCACGGTCCTTCGTTAGGTTCCTCCTAATACTCCTATACGTGCAAACATATGGTATCTGTCCTTCTCTGCCTGACTTATTTCACTCAGCATAACACCCTCAAGGTCCATCCATGTTGCTACCCATGGCCAGATTTCATTGTTTCTCATGGCCATGTAGTATTCCATGGTATAGATAAACCACATCTTCTTGATCCATTCATCTGTTGGTGGACACTTAGGCTCTTTCCATGTTTTGGCTATTGTGGAGAGTGCTGCTATGAACATTGGGGTCCATGTGCCCCTATGCATCAGCACCCCTAGGAATTTGGGTAATTCCTCGCAGTGCTATTGCTGGGTCATAGGGGAGTTCTATTGCAGGGACTCTTAAGAGATGGGAAACAATCAAATGAGCCCTACAGTTGCCACAGCTTCCTGCAGGTGACAAATCTGCTCCCCTTCACTAGATCTTTTTGCTTTTAAAATAATTTTTTGTTTTGTTTTTTCCAGGCCAGTTATCATTGCTGCACGTGATTCTGTCCTTTTAAGTTTATTTAAGCTTAGTAATTTATGTTAATAGGCTAAATAAAACATATGAACATACAAAAATGGACATATTAATCAACACCCAAGTATGCACATTTCTATTGAAAGTCATCCAGGAAGCAGAGAGCTAGTGATTAAATTGATATATGACTGTGATAAAAAGCAGAAAGAAGAGGACAGAGAAAGAAAGGTCATATCCCATCTCAGTGACTACCACCCCATCAGCATATCTTTCTAAATAATGAAAAGATTGTCACATCCCCAGCAACATATTGCTTATTTTAAGGAGTACAAAACACAGTGCACTTGAACAGGGAGGTTGTGCAATTTCCTGGAGTTCAAATGCTGGCATTTGATCTGGGTCAGTGTGTCCCAACAAGCAGGTTCCTTGTAGAAAAATTGGCATAGATCTCTGTCTTAATCCAGTCCAAAAACCACCACCACCACCACCACCACCACCACCACCACCAAATAACAAAACAAAAAACCCAAACAATAAAATTTTCAGCAGAGGTGTAAAATATTCCACTAAACTAGGCACTTACATTTCATATGACCAATGAGCTGCAGACTGTTCAAAAAGGACTCAGTTATTAAGGAAGTGGAAGTGGATCACTAAATTAGGAATATAATGTATGCGGTTTAAAGCAGGAAATGGCTTAAAAGAGCACTGGGTTTGGAGTTATTGGATTCTATTTCTCATTCTGCTACTGACTTGCTGTATGACCTTCTCCTCTTTGACACTATCAAATAGGAAGGTTGCACTAGAAGCTTGCCAGGGCCATTTCCATCTCTGTGCTACTGGCACACAGAGTAAAGATGTTTTTACTAATAATACTTCCAACTTTAATCTGCATTTAAGCCTACTCCATGGCTTAAATGCAGATTAGAAGTAGTCGTTAAGCAGTCTGCAACTGACCTTTCCTTACACTCAGTGCAGGCTGCACGTGCAGGACCTCTGGAGAAATGGCCCTGTTGGTGGTGGTACCCTTCTCCTACAGCCACATCAGCATCCTATCAACACCTCTGAAAGCTGTGTATATATTTTTTGCCATGGCCTTTGATTCGCACACATTTTTCTTATGTTTGTGCTTTCAGCACATCTATACTGTGTTTATTTTCTCAGTTTTGACTCTGTATAGCATGTAGCACCCATAATCTCTGCTTGTTATTACCTTCCAGCATTATTTTTTAAGGACTTCTTTAATGGTGTTTTTGTCTAGGTATTCAATCGACATAAGCAATGTTGGAAATTGTGATGTGAAATGTATCCAGGTTTGTGTTCTTCCTGTGTTTCCCGTTGTTTATATATCTCTGTCTCCAAATTGAAATGTCTTCTCTTTTGGAAATTCCCAGGATCAAGTTGATCTTGTAACAGTCGAACGTTATGGATCACCAGAATCTGTTCATGAAGGTGAAATAGAGTCTGCTACATATTATGACCCCAGCACATTTTCTGTGGAAAGCATACCTGAATCACCAGGTAGGTACATTTGGACATTTGGATAGGGATTATCAGAATAAAAACAGTGGCCCACAAGGTAGTTATGGCTTTTCAAAGGAAGAAAGTGTTCTATTTATAATGGTGTGAAACCACAAGAGTGAACTTCCTTCATCTTCTGTAAGTTTTTTGAGATGATGATTTGAGAGCAGTGAAAGTGAATATCTCATCCATGGTTTGAGTGCTTGGGAATGGTATTATTCTGTCCCATTAAAATTTAATCTTCTAAAGATTGGTGCTAGATCTCAGTCCTTGGAGGAGTAGCATCTTACCTCTTTAATCTTAGTGAAGACTGTGCCATAGAGATTGCAGTTCAAAGAAACTTCTTGTTTTAACAAACTGTACTATAAGAAGAATTTTTAGTAAAGGCCAAAAAAGATAGTCTCTCAAAAACAGTAATATTTATTATGGAAGTTTTGGTATTAAAGAAATTTTATAAATATAATTGTATAAAAGTACAAAACTTGAAACAGTGCTGGAAGCATAAAACAGGTCGTGTCCTCTCATTTGCTGACCTTAGCATAGAGTATTTGTATTTGGGAATCTTTTTTCTTTTTAAATATAGTTTATTGTCCAGTTGGTTTACATATAACACCTTCACATATAGAACTAATACATCTATTTGTAAAATAGTCTAATTAACAACGTTGACATTATTGCTACCAATCTCAAACTTAGTTTAAAAAGTCCTTCAAAATTGATTTAGGTAGGGGGAAGGCCATGAACCCATGACTGTGATTTCTAAAACATGTAAGAGCAAATTTAGTTTTAAATTTGCACACACTCTTTGGGATGAGTTTGGCAAAGGCAAGGAGTCCTGTATCTGCTCTCACATTACCAAATAGAACAGTTCTGTCATCCCTGAATTCCTTTGTGTTGTCTCTTTGAACTCCCGACTCTGTCCTCCTCTTCTGGCAACCATTGATCTGTATTCCATCTCTGCTTTCCTTTTTCCCGAATGTCCTGTAGATGGAATCATATAGAGTCTCACCCTTTTGGTCCGGCTTTGTTAACGAAATGCATATAAGGTTCATCCACATTTCACGAATCAATGGTTCATTCCTTTTTCCTTGCTGCATCTTAGTAGTAGTAGTAGTACTGCATCTTATGCATGCACCACAGTTATTTGTTTAAAAATCCATTAATCTGCAGAAGGATATCTGGGTTATTTCCATGTTTTCAGTGATTATAAATAAAACTACTATTAATATTTGCATAGAGGTGGGTTTTTGTGTGTGTGGGAATAAAAATGTTTAATTCACTTGGTTAAATTCCTGGGAGTGGGACAGCTGGGTCTTGTGGAAAGTTTGTGTAAAAGAAACTGCCAAATTGGGGCGCCTGGGTGGCTTAGTCGGTTAAGCGTCCGACTTTCGCTTAGGTCATGATCTCGCGGTTCGTGGGTTCGAGCCCCGCGTCGGGCTCTGTGCTGACTGCCAGCTCAGAGCCTGGAGCCTGTTTCAGTCTGTGACACCCTCTCTCTCTGACCCTCCTCTGCTCACGCTGTCTCTCTCTCTCTCTCCTAGAAATAAATAAAACATTAAAAAAAAAAAAAGAAACTGCCAAACTATATTCCAAAATGACTGCCATTTTGCAATGTTCAAATAATATTCTCCACTTTGCTTTTTGGGCTGTTGGAGGAGAATCATTTCTCAACACCTCCACTGGTACTTCAAGCATTCCTAAGATCCCCACATTCTGGAGAACCTATCTTTTTAGAAGTTATTTTTTATTATGTTTCATTTGGTATTTACGTTTCATTTAGTTGGAAGGTACCAATTTTCAGAGGCACAGCCCCCCCAAATTTTATAATGAAAAGACACTCAACATGAGTAGTTTGGGTACCTACCCACTTATGCTTGGGTGGGTGGAGGAAAAGTCAGACACTCCTTCCCTTTTCTTTATTTTCAAGTACGAACAGATTTTAAAGTAATGCTCTGACTTACTCCTGGTACCTGGCACATCTAATCTTTAACATAGGATAAAACTGGACACTCCTGTTTTTATGACTTTAAAAGGGAAATCAAGAGAAATATGTAAATCTTTGATAATGTTGATATTTCTGCTTTCCTGGTCATGAATGACACTCTGCTTTCTTCTTCAGCGACATCATCTTTGCAGAGCTTTGAATTCGAACCTGAGTTGGAACAGGTGGATGATATGTATGAGGTTCAACAGATGGATGAGGTGGAAGAGATGAGCCAGATGGATGAGATGGAAGGGGTGGAACAAGCAGACAAGGAAGAAGAGGTGGAGCGAGTGGAGGTGGAGGAGGAGGAAGAGTTGGAGCAGGTGGAGGAAGTGGAGGAAGAGTATCAGGAGGACCAGGAGGAGCGGGAGGAACAGGAGGACCAGCTGAACCAGGTGAATCAAGAGGATCACCTAGACCACATGGAGCAAGAGGACCATCTTGACCAGGTGGAGGAGGAGTCCCTCTCATCCTCCAGTGTGGCTGCTAGCATCAATGATGAGGTACCTCTGGGAGTCTTGCTCCATATATTTGTCTGGACCACTAACCTTGCAAAGCCCTGAATTTCCACTCTGTGCTCAGGTTCATTTTGCAGAAAGCATCTTATTTTTTTGTTAACTGTATCACCATTTCTGTCATACTGAATTTTCCAATTCTGCTGAGAATCCAGTGGACTTTAGCAAACAGGGAGGTTGGAGATTCTCTAAGTAAGACCAAATCTCTGTTCTTTTCTTAGTGTCAAATATGCAAAGACACTTTGTGCTTGAGAGAAAGTTTGGGCCAAATAGGAAGCTTATCCACTAAGAAAAGACAGTATTTTTAAGCACTGTTCCTTATCACCTGTGAGGAGATGCTAACCATCTCCAAGAAAGATGACATTATAGCAGCACCTCTCCACCACAAACTAGGCTTCTCCAATGGAATTTTTATTAGGTTAGAAGCATGCCTTTCAGAATGTTAGGTGTATCCAACCTTCAAATGTCAACACTGATGTATGGTCCGAGGCCAAATCAATACAGCTGGATTAACTACTCTGTTGCTCTTCTATCCTCAAATTTGTGTACATAATCACAGATTTGGACAATCATCTTTTATAATAGACAGGATTATTAAAATCAGGATTGGCAGGCAAGATAATGAGTTTATGGTTTGTTACATGGAATTGTGTGCATTAATTATGAAGCCTAAGATGAGTCACTCCTTCTAATGAGAAGAACTGAGGGATAGAAGACAGTGTGCAATGACCTTGGCACATCCCTGCATATCAGTTTCTCAATCTTGAAATGGTCTGCTTGTCTTGTGGGGATTTTTGAACTGATAGGAAAGATTTTTGAACAATTTAAAAGAAAATTTCTGTAGAAATCCATTTTGTCCTTATTTATGTCTTTATTATGCCAAAAAGCTATGGTTCACCTTTCACTGTTGACAAGTTTCTCTTCTGCTTTCAGTGAATTTATAACTAAATTTTCAATATAACTTTAAAAAAAAAATAGTCAAAATAACCAGCAATGAGTGTGCATAGTGCAGCTCTGCATGTGGTAGCATATTTGGCTTATTTTGGGGTGCCGTGGATTGACAGACAGGGATGTATCCAGAAGATTAAGACCAGGATGGAGGAAGGCTGAAAAATTTCATATTGTCAGTAGTGGAAAGTAGTCACAGTGGAAAGCATTGGAGAAGGGAGACTGGGAAGGGACAGGACAGCCTGATCCAAGTAGCTGCATAGCCATCATGTTCCTGAAGTGGAAGATGAGTCTCCAGTGGATCAAACTAGGATGGAGAGCCAGCAGCTCAGGACAGGCAGCTTTCCACTCCTCTCAAGAAAGCCTTTCTCGGGGCGCCTGGGTGGCTCAGTCGGTTAAGCGTCTGACTTTCGCTTAGGTCATGATCTCGCGGTTCACGGGTTCGAGCCCCGCGTCGGGCTCTGTGCTGACTGTCAGTTCAGAGCCTGGAGCCTATTTCAGAGTCTGTGTCTCCCTCTCTCTCTGACCCTCCCCTGCTCGCGCTGTCTCTCTCTCTCTCTCCTAGAAATTTAAAAAAAAAAAAAAAAAAAGAAAGCTTTCTCATGCCCATCACCCCTCTTCCCCTCTCCCCCACCCCCATCAGTCCTCAGTTTGTTCTCAGCTTTCAAGAGTCTCTCATGGGCATGGAAGAGGGCACTTGTGGGGATGAGCACTGGATGTTATATGGAAACCAACTTGACAATAAACTATTAAAAAAAAGAAAGAAAGCCTTTTTCAGATGAGTTAGGTTACCTCCCCAGGTGGTTAGTTTCCTCCCCTTCAACAGAAAGGTTTGAGACAGGCTTGATAGCTCATCTACCAGAGACAGCAGGGGAAAGATTCTTTCTTGCAGAATGGGAGTGTGGATGTGATAACCTGTGAGGTTTGTCGCTCCAGTCCTGAGTTTAGAATTTTTATTTTATTTCACCTTATTTTATTTTATTTAATTTTATTTTGTTTTGTTTATCAAATGCCTGCTCTCTTATATGAAGATCTATATACTATACAACAAAAGAAGGACAATTAGACAATTTTTGATGGCTTAAAAATACATATATAATTTCTTATTCCAAGTGAGAAAAACAACTTGAATGTTTTTTCCTCTCTCTCTTTAATAATTCAGCTGTATTCTTCCATTAGCCATAAAGGGGTTGAAGGCCACAGTATGATAAAGTGGGCTTTTGTTTTTGTTTTCTAGTAGTCACATGTATATGTACCTTCTCCTCATAATTAGTATTGAGACTGTGGCTCTCTCCTCTTATTTATACACACAATATCCAGCCCAGATCAGCAAACAATACCTTTTACAAATAGCTTTTTTTTCCCCAAGAACCCCACCTCTTTTCTGCCCTCTTAGCTAGCTAGTTGAGAAGCCATGTCCACTTTATTAAATTCTCTCAAATATGTCCCTTCATTTCTATGTGTCTTGCCTCTGGTCTTTTCAGGCCCCTGTTATCTCTACTATAACTGAATTTGACTGAATGATTACCATGATCCCTTTCTGATCTAGAATTCCTGGATTTTCTAACCATTTCTTCAGACTTTCTAGTAATGAATGAAATTGGGAGTGGAGTGACATTGTTCACATTCTCAGTCTTTGAAAACTTGGAAATAAAGCAGTATTTTAGGATTTGGAGAACCTGGTGTCCCTATCTGTGAACCACAAGCAATTCCTCCCCACAGCTATTACAACCACCACCATCAATTGCACTGTACATCAACAAACGGGAGCTGGAGCTGATGAAGAAGTTTAGGGAGCAGCTGGAAGACAAGACTCGGATGCTGCAGGATAGCATCAAAAACCTGCAAGACACACTTGAAATGATGACAGAGCAGTTTCAGAGAATGCAGGATTCCAGCTTTCAGGTCAGAGGCCAGTTTCATGTAAGTAAGAGGCCAAAAGGAGAAGAGAAAGGGACCTTGATAGTTTTAAGGAGTTTGAAGGGCCTGCTAGTAGTGACAGCAGCTGCTCCAGTATGGCATGGGACATTTCGAGTGGTACTCAGCAGTGACATCTGGATTTTCTCTTTGTCTCTTGGCTGTAGTGGCTGAGACGGGCCCAGCTGGGCTCTAGCAGTGGCAGACAAGGCTCATACACAGCCATGGCTTCTGTGGGCCTGTCTGAAGGCACTCTCACTCCATGCTCTGAGGAAAGGTGTGACCCCTGAATAAGACCTTTGTGATACTGTGTCCTTACAGATTCAGCCAACCGTGACTGTCCTGAGCCTCAGTCTTTGGAGCCAATGCCCAAGAAACCACACACTGAGAAAATGGAAGGGCTCCTTCCAGATTTCAAGGAGACCAGCCTTTCCTGTGGTTCATGTTTATACCACTATTTCAAATTCCCTGAGGAGCTTGAGGAGCCTTGCAATGTCTCCAACCAGGCAGGAAAAGGCTGTTTTAACTATATAGCTAAAAAGATTTGATTTTCATGAAAATTGGGGCTCACCTGGTTCTCCTGAGGGTGTAGTGGCTACTCAGTTGACTGCAATTCATTTACCTGAGATTAAAATAATCTTGACTAACTAGACCTAGACACACATGTACATATATTCTGAATTGCAGCTTATTTAGCCAACAGTATGACTGCAACTAGTGCCCAAACAAGATAGTCACCCAGACCAAGCCCAGAGATGCAGAGCCACTGTCATCTTCTGCTTCAGGAGAATGGGGTGGGGGTGTTCGATTACTGGGAGGCCCTTGCAGACACTGAGGCACTTTTATCTCTTTCTTTTTGATGCAACACATGCAGGGGCAGGAACAGCGTAATGCCACTGTGGGAAACCAGACACTGAAAACAAGCCTGCCAAACCAGGCTGACATGGCTATGCCCCTCTGTGATGACCCTATTACATTTATGCAGAACCAGCCCACTGTTGTTCCTGTCCAGTTAGTAGCTGGACAGCAGCCCTCTGATGGCTATCAAGATGAAAACCTTGGGGACCATGAAGATAACAGTCAGAGGTAAGAAATGTATGGAATGGTAATAATGGCCAAGATCCCTGCTTTCCCCTCATGGCTGGAGACTATGCTTGAAACCAGGAGTGATTTGTCCACAGGACACCAAAATCCCCCTCATCAAAAGCAGTGTGCTCCCGGGGTACCTGGGTGACTCAGTCGGTTAACTGTCCAACTTCGGCTCAGGTCATGATCTCATGGTCCATGAGCTTGAGCCACACGTCAGGCTCTGTGCTGACAGCTCACAGCTTGGAATCTGCTTCAGATTCTGTATCTCCCCCTCTCTCTGACCTTTCCCTGCTCACACTGTCTCTCTCTCTCTCCTCTCAAAAATAAATAAAACATTAAAAAAATCTTAAAAAGGAGTATGCTCCCACCCATCTTGCTCTATGGCCACTGGCCTCCTGCCTCTGCATGCATAGTGTGTGGTCAAGCATGCATTGATGGAACAAAGAAGTCTCCATGAAAATAGAAGGCTTAGATAAGGAAGCCCCCAAGCTAAGGAATTAGCATGCAAATCTTGAAATCGCTTGACTTCATCCACCCAAGCCTAGACTCATGGCACAGGGTATCTATAGGGAAGTCTTGAGTGCTTATATTGGAATAACTTCTGGTATCACAGCTTTCTTCTCCCACTTCACTAGGATCTGGTGTTCACAGCAGATCAGAGGAAGGGGTCTCCATGGATTGACAATTTAGAGAAGTGGATGTGAAACAGTTGCTAGATTGCCAATGGATTCCAAAGAGCTAAGATCACAGAAGGACTAAGCCCTGGGAGGCAGTATGAGGACATGAACACATTTTCTGTTCAGTGATAACGTCTGTGTCCCAAATGCCAGAAAGAGAAGGCTCTGCTCAGCAACAAAGGGGTTGTATGTTGACAAGCTTGGTCCCCAATAAATATTTTTAAATGAATGCCAGTT
Source organism: Proteles cristata cristata (assembly GCA_017311185.1). Classification (NCBI taxonomy): domain Eukaryota; kingdom Metazoa; phylum Chordata; class Mammalia; order Carnivora; family Hyaenidae; genus Proteles; species Proteles cristata. The sequence goes on along the minus strand of JAESUZ010000759.1, from coordinate 4,128 downwards.
CTCTGAGTGGGCCTCCCAGAGACCTCCAGATTTCCTTCTGGGCCTTCCTGTAGGATCAGTGACCTTGATATGTGGGGCAGGTGGGTTAGTGCCATGTTTCCCATTGGCCTGGGCATCAGAATCCACTTGAGGAGGTTGTGGAAAGTACAGATTCCCTATTTATCCCAAGAGCCCCAGATACAACATTGTAGAGAGAGCACTGGACTTGCAATGAGGAACTGGCCTGTGACAAAGGGCAAGGCACTGACTTTGGGTGGGTAAAGTGACTTGCATAAGGCACGTGGCAGAGCCAGGACTGTCCAAGTAATACAAATAAAATAAGACTAATTCATCTCAATCTTTACCTTCACTTTACCGTGGCAAATGGAATCTTATTTGGGCAAAGTGAGAGTATGGAATCCTGATTTAGTCACCGAAACAAAATGTGCTGTGAGCACGTACTGATGAGCAAGGCAATGACTCCTGGGTCATCATTATTCCCTGATCCATGTCACTGTAACATGTTTCTTTCAGTTTTCTTCCTAAGGACCAGCAAGGGTCCCCCGTGAATTCGCTGTTACTGGTGTATACTCCAAGCTCTGAGACAGGTTCTTCTGCCAGCTGTTCTGAGTCTTCCATAAATTCTGACTCAAACTTAGTCACTTCGGAGACCTCGAAGGATTACATCCAACTTTGGCAACAGCCACCAGACCCACAGTATCATCTTTACTTCCAAGAGAATACTTGTCCTTCCAGTGAGCGGGCCTCCCTCCAGAACCAAGCCACCTGGACCCAGGTATACCATTCCTTTCTCCTCTCCTCCCCAGCCCAGGTCAGGGGGTTCTGTATGGAGGCTGGGTCTTTTCCCCACAAGGAACACACAACAAGAGTACGCTATCTGTGTGAAATTCAGGCTCAGTAAATTTGAGGGTGGTTACTCATACAGTGGTGACAGGCACTGCTGAGTAAAAAGATTCTCTTCAGGGTTCCATGAAAAAGTGAGCTGTCCACATGGATTTTAAATGCAATCTCACATGGAAACTTCTTAAACATATGCTACCTGGGAAGAGTGAGCCATGCCATATGCTGAGCTCATTGCCAGAGACCAGACCCCTTTCTGAACTTGTGGGTATTTAGTTCTACTACAAAGTCCAGGGCCTAGTGTGAGTGTGTTTCCTTCTACTGAAAATAAGCAAGAGTCCTATGGAATGTGCTTGGTATTCATCCATAGGGTGCTCCATATTTGGCAGGATAGACCCCACTTTGGGGACCATCTGTAATGGTCATGTTTCCAGGGCAGTGTTAGCAGCTGGTCCAGATGTCAGTCACATATTGGATTTTGCTCCCAGATACACTCCCAGCAAGCCCCTTGGGACCATAAATTCTCAATATGACTAAGAGCACTTATAACGGTGTTTTGATTGTGGCTTTAGAAACCTTGATGGAGCCTAACCTCTGATTTTTAAAACTACCAAGAACAAGAAGAAAAAAAACATTAAGCTAAGGCAGAATGAGGGAGTTTGGATATTTTAAATTGCTAAAGATGTGATTATTTTCACATACACACCTTGAGCAACTGGATCGTCAGTCCTCAGAAAAGTTGATTCATGAGAGGGACTTCCCACGCAATGAGACCAGATGCTCAGCGGACCCTGTAGTTCAGATACCAAGCCAGACACTGGTTACACCCTTCATCATGTCTGCTTTTGAGGCACCGTCCTCTGGATGGGTCCTTAGAAGCAGAGCTGAGACAAAGCTAAACAGATATCCCAAGGAAGTGGAGAAAGGAGGACCCCTGGAAGGTTGTTGGGAGAATGTAGTGGAACAGCCAAGGGAAGGACCATGTGGGAGTTTCCTTGTCCACAAGACTTCAGGGGCTCCCCACACCCTGCCCTGACTCATTTCCACTGTCCTCTGTGCACTTCCTCTCCCCAAGTCCTCAAGCATATCCGTCTTTCTTTCCATAGCCCAGCCCTGCTCCTTCTAATCTTCTGTATTCTCTTCCACCCCTTGGGTTGTACTTGTTGAAATCTTACATCATCCTCAGTACCCAGCCCCAGGGATCCTTCCTTCTCAAACAGAAAAGACTCCTCCAGCCGACTGTTCGGAATACTACTTTTGTGTCCATCCCTGCTCCCCACTATACAATTTAGAGTGGGTTACTGTTACTTTTCCCATCACATTGTTCAAGTGGGCCAAGTAGCTGCCAATGAGGCTCAGTATGGAAGTTACTTAGTCTGAGCAGACTAACAGCAAGGTCCAAGGGCAGGGGCAGGAAGAGACCTTCCAAGCTGTCAGCTAGCCAAAATTGGCAGAGAAGCTGGGCTAGGGAGGGCCAGACACAGAACTCGGTAGCCTTAGGCATTAATACAACTTTGGGAGAGCCCAGTGCTACTTCTGCTGGTCTTTCAAACAAGACGCTGTTAAAACAAGAAAATGGAGAGGAGCCCTGTTTTCCCCAACTGCAGCTTCTACCAGCGCCTTGTAGACTTGTGTTCCAAAGAGATATTTCTCAGCAGCTTGCTGACTTGAACTAAAGGGAGCTACTCACTTTGTCCCCCTTTTTCTTAGCAGGTGCCAGCTACTGAGGTAGGAATCCAGGGGTTTCCAGACTCAGAGGCTTCCCAGGACTCTGATGAATTAACACCAGGCCAAATCAACTATTTCATGTCTGCAGAATAGTCCAGTTTGGATGAACACCAGCAAGACTTTCATATTGAACCTTGAGAGAAGAGGGACAGATAGACCAATTAGGTCTGCATTACCAGGGGAACTCCAAGGCTTACAGAGTCCCCTGGAGTGGGGGTTGGGGAATGGGGAGGGTACTTTCTTTATTTTCTTGACAAGTTTTGTTTGGGATTGTTGAGCACACCCTGTTTCTTGGAAATTGTGTTGCAGTGGCAACCTATGATCCTTAGTGTGCTAATATGTGACAGCAGCCAGGCCATAGCAGGAGACCACTTTCCCCATCTACTCTGCTTGACCTTGCACACACCTATTCCACCATAAGCAGGCAAGTTGCAGAATCTGCGAGTTAGAATACCTTTTTTTTCTGCCAAGAAACATTTTCCAGCATGGTTTGCAATCTAGTAAGAAGCTGGTCTGTCTTAAGCCACAAGCCAAAGCCTTGGCCTTGATGACCAAGCCTTGAATTTCCCCTACGGTCATGTTTGGGAAACCGCAACAGCATTCCAACTGTGGGAAGTTACAGTCAGATTAACACGGGTGCTTTGTAATGAAATAATCACAGTTCCAATGCTTAATAAAAACTGTCTTTTGTTGCAACTCTCTGTGAACTTATGACTGACTTTTGAAACCTAGACATGGTACTAACTTAATTGACTGATACCAGAATCCTGGTAAGAGGCTCATTTTCCAGAGTTGGAAATGTATATCTCTGCTGCCTGCCACATTTGCATAGGCTGATGGCTCCCACCCTCCGGGGTGGCTGTGTTCCCAGGCCCTCTGTGTAGTTGAAGCTGCTGGCTCTTTCACTGATACCAAGGGCATCCACAGGTCCATCGGGCCCAAAACAGTGGGCATAGAGGTTACCCATTCCATGTAGCCCATGCTCTGTTTCACCTCAAGGGTGAGCCTGGATGTTTTGCATACGTCTTCCCTCTCTTGCTTCTCTCTTGCCTGTAACTTTTTTCCAGGGATGACACCTTGGAGGAAAAGTGATTTGTTCTCTGGCCAAACACCAAGGAGTGCATGTTCCTAGCTGTCTGCACAAAAGATGAGGAGATGAGAATGGAGGGGGCACTTGGATAACTTTATCAGAAGTCATCCCGAGCCTTTAATATCTGTCTTAAGATAGTGAGTCATTGCTGCAATAAGGCAAAGGAAATCCTCAGTCTTCAGTGACAAGTTAAAGGGGGCACATGAGGCCTCCCACCCATAGGAAACCTAATCTCTACCGGAGTGATATGGACTGAATGCGTCCCTCTCAAATTCATATATTAAGCCCCATCCCAAAGTGATAGTATTTGAAGATGGTGCCCTTGGGAGGTACTTAGGTTCAGAGTGGGACTGCCATAATGAGAGTAATGTCATTGTAAGAAGAGACACAGAGAGTTTGCTCCCTCTCTCTTGTGTGCACAAGAAAGAGGTCATATCAGTACAGAGCAAGATGGTGGCTACCTACAAGTG
>JAESUZ010000758.1:0-28038 GCA_017311185.1 Proteles cristata cristata | reverse complement strand
AGCACTGCTAGGAATTTACCCAAGGGATACAGGAGTGTTGATGCATAGGGGCACATGTACCCCAATGTTCGTAGCAGCACTCTCAACAATAGCCAAATCATGGAAAGAGCCTAAGTGTTCCTCAACTGACGAATGGATCAAGAAGATGTGGTTTATCTATACCATGGAATACTCCATGGCAATGAGAAAAATGAAATCTGGCCATGTGTAGCAACATGATGGACCTTGAGGGTGTTATGCTTAGTGAAGTAAGTGAGGCAGAGAAGGACAAATATCATATGTTTGCACGTATAGGAGGATTAGGAGGAACTTAACGGAAGACCGTGGGGGAGAAGAAGGGGGGATATAGTGGGGGAGAGGGAGAGAGGCAAACCATGAAAGACTCTTGAATGCTGAGAACAAACTGAGGACTGATGAGTGTGGGCGTGGAGGGGGGAGATGGGCATGGAGGAGGGCATTTGTCGGGATGAGCACTGGGTGTTATATGGAAACCAACTTGACAATAAACTATTTGTAAAAAAATAAAAAGTAAAAAAATAAAAAAAAAAAGAAGATGTGGTTTATATATACAATGGAATACTACATGGCAATGAGAAAGAATGAAATCTGGCCATGTGTAGCAATGTGTATGGGACTTGAGGGTGTTATGCTGAGTGAAATAAGTCAGGCAGAGGACAGCTACCATATGTTTGCACGTATAGGAGGATTAGGAGGAACTTAACGGAGGACCAAGGGGGAGAAGAAGGGGGAGAGGGAGAGAGGCAAACCATGAAAGACTCTTGAATGCTGAGAACAAACTGAGGATGGATGGGTGTGGGGGGGAGGGGGGTGATGGGCATGAAGGAGGGCACTTATGGGGATGAGCACTAGGTGTTGTATGGAAACCAACTTGAGAATATACTATTAAAAAAAAAAAGAAAAAGAAACTGGAACCTGCTTTGGATTCTGTGTCTCCATTTCTCTCTGCTGACCCCACTCACATTCCATCTTTCGCTTTCAGAATATTAAAAAAAAAAATTAAAGACTAAGGGCCCCTGGGTGGCTCAGTCAGTTGAGTGTCCAACTTCAGGTAATGATCACGGAGTTCGTGGGTTTGAGACCCACATCAGGCTCTGTGATGACAGCTCAGAGCTTGGAGCCTAGAGCTTACTTCAGATTCTGTGTCTTCCTCCCCGGCCCTCCCTCACTAGTGCTCTTTCTCTTTCTCTCTCAAAAATAAATAAATATTAAAAAAATTAATAAATAAAAAAGAAGGACTATATTCACACTGTGTAGTGCAAGTAACATAGTAAAAAAATAATAGAAACATTTTCCAGAAAAACAAAAATTAAAGGACTTCATAAGCACTAAAGAAGCCCTGTAAGAAATTTTAATGGGAACTCACTGAATGGAAGAAAAAAAACTACAAAGGACCAGAGAACATCACCAGAAATACCAACTCTACAGGTAACACAATAACACTAAATTAATATATTTCGATAATCTTGGACTAAATGTTCCAATCAAAAGACATATGATATCAGAAAGAATTAAAAAAAGACAAGATCCATCTATATTCTGCCTACAAGAGACCAATTTTAGACCTAAAGTCTCTGGTAGATTGAAAGTGAGGGGACGAGAACCATCTATCATGCTATCATGCAAATGGATGTCAAAGAAAGCTGGAGTGGCCATACTTATATCAGACAACTGAGACTTTAAACTATATGTTTGCATCTATAGGAGGATTAGGAAGAACTTAACGGAGGACCGTGGGGGAGAAGAAGGAGAAAAATAGTGGGAGAGAAGGAGGGAGGCAAATCATGAAAGACTCTTGAATACTGAGAACAAACTGAGTGCTGATGGGGGTGGGAGGGAAGGGAGGGAGGGTGATGGGCATGGAGGAGGGCACTTGTGGGGATAAGCACTGGGTGTTATATGGAAACCAACTTTACAATAAACTATTTTAAAAAATAAAAAAAAAAATAGAGCACCAGAGATGGTAGATATTTGGGTAAATTCAATGACTAATTATTTGCCCATTTCTTCTTTTGTCCACATAACTGTTTTTCTTAATAAGCTACTTAAACTTTTAATGCAAAAAATGATAACATCATCTTGTGGGCATTAGAATGTATAGCTATAATACATATAACGACTATAGCAGAAAGGACACTTAAAAAAATTTTTTTAAATTTATTTCTGAGAGAGAGAGAGAAAGAGACAGCATGAGCATTGGAGTGCCAGAGAGAGAGGGAGATACAGAATCCGAAGCAGGTTCCAGGCTCTGAGCTGGCTGTCAGCTCAGAGCCCGACGGGGGTTCGAACCCACGAACCGTAAGATCATGACCTGAGCCGAAGTCGGACGCTTAACCGACTGAGCCACCCAGGTGCCCCATAAAGGCATTTTAAACTGTAAATGGACTGTATAATTAACAATGTAAGCCTTGAGGAAATCATGAATAAATAAAACGCAAAGAATTGTAGGTAAAAATTATATCAGGAAATAATATAGGCATCCACACTTTTTGAAAGTTCACGTCACAGCACTTTACTTTTAGGAAAAACCTGTATCAGTACCTGTTACTGCTAACTGAAAGAAATCCGAAGATGATTTTCACTTTTACGATAAAAAGTATAAAGTGAAAATAGCTTTCAGCATTTATTTTCCAGTGAACCATTATAGAAAGCACATGCCCTGAGCAGTGAGAGCGGCACCACCAAGCTCTTTTCTTGGGGAACTACACTCAGCATCTCAGCATTAAGTCATCATAGCTTTGAACTGTGTCTGTGCTTTATCTATATTTATTTTGTGCATCCGTTAGTATGCTTTGCCCCAATGTATCAGAAAAGACTAAGAGACGTTATTTTCAGGTCTGGTATACTCAATAAAATTTCCATACAAATTAGTGGTAATTTCTTCCTCACTTTATGTCTTACTTACAAAATGTTTCATAGAAATGCTCTACCTTTGGGTAGTGTGGGAAATCTGTAATGTGATACTAAAAAATTCAAATAAGTCAATAAAAGACAAGATAGGAGGGAAAGAGGAATAAGAAACATAGAATGAAATTTGAAAACAAAAAAGAATGCCAATGATCACATTAAAAGTTACTAAACTAAATATTCAAGGTAAAAGGTAGAAATTGTCAAAATGGATAAAAAGAAACTAATATCCAATTGCACGTGTCTAAATGGGATATAATTTCACTTAAAATTTATAGGTTGAAATTAAATAGTTGTAAAAGGATACACTTTATAAACAGTAATCATAAACAGAACAGAATGGCCATATTGATCACATGGAAAAGATTTCATAATGAAATATATTACGAATGATAAGGACACTTCATAGTGGTAAAAGGTCAGTTTATCAGGGGCATATAACAATTATACATGCATTTATCCCATCTGACAGCTTCAAAATTCATGAAGAAGTAAGTGACAAAAGTAAATGGCAAAATAGACCATTGCACAATTACAGTTGGAAAATTTAATAGTCCATAGTAGTTATCTATTGCTACATGACAAATTATTTCAAAATTTACTGACTTAAAACAACAAACATCTATTTCACAATTTCAGTGGCTTAAGAATACTTTCTTTGGTATTTAATACTGCTCATGATCTCAGGAAAGGCACACTAGCATAGGCAAACCTGTTTAAATAAAACACTAAATAGAACATAGGAACAAAAGACTGTAAACCAGCTAACCATCCTATAGTCAATTCATGAAGTTTATAATTTAAGTAGTGATCGCTTAACTGTGTTAGGATACATTTCTAAGTATAACAAGTGAAGTGGTACTTGAATCAATGGTTGCAGGTATTTTGACTTCTTGTCTTTGTATAATTGTGCTATAGAAGGAAACTAAAGGCACTTAAAATAGAAAAGGATATAGTGAATTCTCGTCTAGCTCTACTCATTGGAAGATGTAGGATGGCAGTACAAGAACCACTTGAATCTCAGTTGCTCAAGAAATGGAAATATAATCTCTGAAGCAAGCTCTCACCTACCGTTAATGGATTCCCTATACCAGAGTTTCTTAACCTGTGACTATTGACAATTGGAATCAGATAATTCTTTGTTGGGGGAGGAGGGTCAGTGACTGTCCTGTACACTGTAGGAGATTTAACAACAATCCGCGGCCTCTACCTACCAAACACCAATAGCTGCCCACACCCAGTTGCAAGAAGTGAATGTGTTTCCAGACACTGCCAAATGTCTCCTGGAGTGTAGTAGAGGGTAAAATCACCTCTTTTTGTCAACCACTCCCCTAGATAATACTTTTCAAACTGGGAGGCACGTTGTTTACTGGGCACTGAAATTGATTTAGTGGATACCAACTGGCATGTTTTAATGAAATCAGCTCGAATAGAAAATATTTAACAAGAAGAAAATAACAGAGCATTTAGACTGTAGTACAAATAATACATCATGTATGTACTGTTTTGCTATGTAAAACCTTTTTTTTAAAGAATAGTTTATTGTCAAGTTGGTTTCCATATAACACCCAGTGCTCACCCCACAAAATCTTTTATTTTTTCTTAACCTCTATCTCTGTCTACAAAAAATAAGTATGCTTATATGTCTAAGTAACACGATGTTCACGAGTCATTTCTTTTTAATATTAAGGAAAAAATAGTATGTTTGGTTTGAAAACTCTAAAGGAATTGTAGAAATTCTCAGACATTAGATGAGGCATCAAAACCCGGATTTACTGTGACTGGTTTTCTCTCATTATTCAGATCAGAATTAAAGGATTCCTCCAGACTCTTATCATTATGCTCTTATTTCTCCTCACCTGCTGGCCTTGTCTCTTCCTGATGATTGTATTTAGTTCTTCTATATACAGGTAACCCTTGAACAACATGAGGTTAAGAGGAAATGACATCCCCCTCTTTCCCCCAATGCAGTCAAAACTCTGCATATAACTTTTGACTCTTCAAAAATTTAACTGCAAAAACTCCTGCTATTGACTGGAAACTTTACTGATAACATAAACAGTTGATTAACACATGTTATATGTATTATATACTATATCTTACAATAAAGTAAGTTAGATAAAATATTATTTAAGTCATAAGGAAGAGAAAATACATTTACAGTACTGTAACTATAAAAAAATCCACATATAAGTTGATCTGCACAGAACCCATGTTGTTCAAGGGACAACTGTAGTTTCAATAGAAACTTATTGTAGGTTGCTGCCAAAAAAAAAGTTTGAAAGCAACTTTAACCAGAGCACAGATGAGAGCAATCAAAATGGCTGCTTTAAGGTCATAGACTTTATCCTAGCTAATCTAACAGTCTATGATCCCAATATGAACCTTCATCAAAGCTCGCCAGGCCCCACTGTGCCCTTCATAAATACATTCCTGCCTTCCTGTCTTCAGGTCTAGTCTCTTACAGTTCTTCCTGAACTCATATACTTACCAATACCACCGATCTTTCAAGGTCTCTCCAAGTCATCTATGATGTAATATAAGACATTCCAGTATAAAATAAGCCCTCCCTTCTCTGAATACCTTTTGTACTTTTTGTCCATACTATAGAAGATCTTTTAAAATTTTTTAACATTTATTTATTTTTGAGAGACAGACAGAGAGAGAGAGAGATAATGCAAGTGGTGGAGGTGCAGTGAGAGACACACACACACAGAATCCAAAGCAGGCCCCAGGCTCTGAGCTGTCAACAAAGAGTCTGACCCAGGGCTGGAACTCACTGTGTGATCATGAACATGAGCCAAAACCAAGAGTCAGACGCTTAACCGACTGAGCCACCCAGGCACTCAACCATAGACATTCTTTTAAATGATGTGATTGGGAACCATACTTTAGAAGTTATTGTTGCGGGGATGAGCACTGGGTGTTATGTGGAAACTAATTTGACAATAAACTATTTGTAAAAAAAAAAAAAAAGAAGTTATTGTTAAAAAATTAGTGAAAGATGTGACATATCTTAAACAGTTTTTGAAACATAAATAATACAAACGTACATTAATTTGACAATATTTTTTGGACATAAGTGCCAAGGCTTTTTTTCTGAGAACATGTCTGCCAGTTAAGGTTCTGTACACTCAATTATTGTTTCAATTTGTTTCTTTAAAATGAAAAACGTAAAGAAATGTGTAAATAAATCTAAGTGTAGAATTCTTCAGACTATGATTTTTCCCACTATGTGACAGTTTTCCCCCAATTCAACACATTTTTTAAAGCAACTACATCAATCCTTTTGAAGTATTTGACTTAGTTTTCATAAACTGACTCTTTCTAAGAATACAATCAGTAGAACAGAGTTGTATAGGTATCCCAGAGCATTCTAGCTATAAGCATGCAGTATGCCATGGGCATCAACTAGTATGTCGGGGAATAAATGTCAAGAGAAGGACAAGTATTTGTATTTGATTGCCATCCTCACCTTTTCTGAACTCCTACCATCCCACTACTGCCCCAAAGAGAGGTATGGATAGAAAAGGAGCAGAGCAAGGAGTTGTTCACATTGAAGTCTATCTCTCAAAGTAGCAACTTATCAATAATTTTAAGGTAGTAACTGTACAATAACCTAAATATTGCTTAGAATAGTGCTTTTCAAACAATCTGTCAAGTAACATTTTTTAAAAACTCGCAATCAATTAGACTGAACCCTTGTAAAATGTGATAACACATAATATATCTTGGACATTATTCCAGTAAATGACTACACTGCACTGTAACTGTAGACAGTTCTCTACTGATAGACATTTAAGTTGTTACCAATCTTTTGCTATTGCAAGCAATCTTCAGTAACTATTCTTGAGCATAGTTCTTGGTGCACATTATGTATTACATTACAATAATACCTATAGAAAAAATGCTAAAAGTAGAATTGTTGAGTGAAATATTTTAAATTCTAATACATTTTGTCAGAATGCTTTCCAATCAAAATTTTATGAGAGTGCTTGATTTCATATACCTTGTCTTCTATATTTGTGTGTCTCTAATTGTTAAAAGTTCTTTTCTTATATCGAGCTGCTATCTCTTTTGTGTTTTGTTTGTTTGTTTTGTTTTTTTTTAATAATTTCCTCCATTAGTTCTAGTACTGGCATATGGATGCATACATAACATTTTCAGTCCCTCTCCCATGTAAATATCCTTTAAAATGTTAGAGCATTATTATGTTCTGCCCAAGTCTTTTTTTCTCCAGATTTCACACTCTGTATTACACATTCACCTGTGGGGTCGTCATATTCTTCCTTTACCCTACTTTGATCTGTTCTGAATCACAAGGGGGCTACCTTGTGAAGTTGTTTTCCCCCAGACTCATATGGTGTCTAACTTCTGATTGTTCACCAATATGAGACTGGTGTTTGGAAGGAGGGAGGATCTTGTAATCTTTGTATGTGTCTTAAGAAATTTTAGAAAAGAAAAGCAAATTAAACTCAATTAAAATAGATGAAAAATAATAAATACAAACACAGAATTTAGTTAAGTAGAAAGACATACAGTAGAGTAAATTCAATAAGTCAATTACTTCTTTGCAAAGACTTAAAATCAATAAACTTTTTGCAAAAGCACTCAAGACAAATGAGCACCTGGCTGGCTCAGTTGGTAGAGAATGTGACATGGGATTGTAAATTTGGGCCCCATGTTAGGGGCAGATTTTACTTTAAAACAAAAAACTGCTCAGGACAAAAAATAGTGGCTAAGACACAAATCACCAATATCAGAGATGAAAAAAGTGAGACCACAAAGGAATAAGAGAGTATTTTAACCTTATGACAATAAATTTCTATTTTTGATAAAATAAAAAACTTCCTTGAAAAACACAGTTTATCAAAATTGAGAAAAAAACACAGTTGAATAGTATTATATCTATTGAAGAAATTGATTTGCAATTAAATACCTTCCAACAAAGAAAACTCCAGTCCCGGATGACAGTAAATTTTCAACACATTTAAAATGGAAGAAATAGGGGCCCTTGGGTGGCTCATTTGGTTAAGTGTCCGGCTTTGTCTCAGGTCATGATCTCATGGTCTGTGAGTTTGAGCCTACATCCGGGACTGTGCTGACAGCTCAGAGCCTGGAGCTGCCTCAGATTCTGTGTCTCCCGCTCTCTCTCTCTGACCCACCCTTGTTCTCACTCTGTCTCTCTCAAAAATAAATAAACATTGAAAAAAAATTTTTACGGAAGAAATAGCACTAATGCCACACGAACTCTTCCAGAGAGTAGAAAATGAGGGAATATTTCTCAATTCACTCTATGAGATTAAAATACCATAACAAAATCTAACAAGGACATTAAAAGAAAAAAAATTATAGGCCAATTTCTCTGATACACATAAATGTTAAAAACTTCTTTTAAAGTATAAAATTGAATCCCCTGATATATAAAATTGATAATCATTATGGCCAAGTTGGTTTATTTCAAGAATTCAAAGATTAAATGATAATCAAAAATTACTCAATATATCAAAATTTTGATAGCTCTAGTTTTAAGAGGACTGTCTTTTCCTATGATACATTTAATGTTTTTTCAAAGTATTTTAGCCTGAGCTTATTGAATATTGAATCCATGCTAATAATACAAATTAACTTTTTGCAAAGAAAAATAGTTCAATTTATTATAAATTCATTAAATTGGTAAAAATGAATTGAGAAATGAGGAAAAAATGATGAGTAAGAAAAAGCCTATGATAATCTCAATATATGGGTTAAAGTTAAAATTCTACATACATTTTAATAAAAAACCTACAAAGTTGTAGTGGATCAGGAATAGAATATCACTTTCTCAATCCAATAAATAGTATAAAATCTTACAGCAAAGATCATGCTTAGTGATAAAACATTGAAAGATTTCCTCCTGAGAGTGTCAGTAAGACAAGAATAATTGCTATCATCACTTACATTCAACATTTTACTGGACGTCCTAATCAGTGCAATAAAGCAAGAAAAAGGGGGCACCTGCGTGGCTCAGTCAGTTAAGTTTCCACCTCTTGATTTCGGCTTAGGTCATGATCTCACAGGTCATGAGACTGAGTCCCGCGTCAGGCCCTGCACTGACAGTACGGAGCCTGCTTGATATTCTGTCTCCTCCCCACACTCTCTGACCTCCCAACATTTGTGTTTTCATTCATTCAAAATAAATAAACTTTAAAAAATCAAGCAAGAAAAAAAGTAAAAGATAAAAGAGTTAGAAATGAAAAAAAGGGGGGGCATTATTATTTGTACATGACACTGTTATTTATGGAGAATATCCCAGAACACCTGCACACATGTTAGAAATAGTAAGTGAAAATTTAATAAGTTCTCTGGTTACAATGTCAATACACAAAACTCAATGTTAGAATTTGAGAATAATGATATTTTTTATTAAAGCGTTGAATACTTGAAAAGAAATCTAACAAAGGCTGTGCAAAAACCCTGTACAGAAAGCTATAAAATATTATTGAGAAAACTTAAGGAAGACAAAACTTATTGGTGGGATATGTATGTTCATGAATTGAAAGACTCAAAAATTGTAAAGATGCCAATTTGTTGCAAATTGATATATTTGACTTTCATGAAAATCCCAGTTTTATGTGGAAACTGACACATTGATAGTCAAAATTATATTGGAAGTGCAAAATCCAAACAATAGCCAAGAAAAGCAACCTCAAAGAAGATTAATAAAACAAAATTGCCAGATATCAAGACCTACCATTAATATACATTGGCTACGGTAGTATGGTATTGGTGCATATATAGACAAATAGAGTAATAGAATGCAATAGAGGACCTAGAAGCAGACCCAAACATATCTGCTCACATAATTTATGACCATGTTGAAGTGCAATGGGGAAAGAATGTTTTACTTAAATAAATAGGTGATGTTGATATCTACATAAAAAATATCCTTATTTCACATCATAAGAAGATGAATTCTCAGAAGATTGAAAACATAAATATGTGTGAAAGATAAAATAATAAAGCCTGAGAATATAACATGGGAAATATTTTAATGACGTCTTGGACTAGGCAAAGATTTCTTTTTAAAAAAAAATGTTTATTTTTGAGAGAGAGAGAGAAGAGTGTGAGTGGGGGAGGGTCAGAGAGAAAGAGAGAGACAGAATCTGAAGCAGGCTCCAGGCTCTGAGCTGTCAGCACAGAGCCAGACACGGGGCTCGAACTCACAAACTGTGAGATCATGATCTGAGCCAAAGTCAGTCGCTTAACTAACTGAGCCACTCAGGTGCCCCAGACAAAGACTTCTTAAACAACACAAAAGACATAAACCATGAAATAAAAGATTAATAAATTAGATCTCATCGAAATTAATATGTCTATTTTTCAAAAACTCTAAATATAGACATCTGGGGATCTGCTTGACTTACTACTCAATCAGGTGACCTTGAAGCTTATGAATCTACAAGCGCTGCTCAGGAACACAAAGAACAGAGGAGTGTTAACAAGCTTTTGGAGGAAGCTGAAATGATTGCTCAGGAGTAGCCCACTGAAAAGTGAGACTGAGTGCATCATTCTCTGCCATAGGGTAAATCATTTACCACACCTATATCCACTTTATATCTTCCTTTATCTCTCTGAAGAGAGTAATTATAATTTTTGTGATTTTTCCTATTCCTAACCTTGCCTTTATTTTCTTCTATTTCCTTTCTCTGTTTTTGTCTCTGCCACAATTAAGGCTTAACATTTTTTTTTTACTATTATTTTCATGGAATTTCAGGAGAGAAGAATGGAATACTGTCTTTGTACATTCCAGCATGCTCAACCTACAGCCTCAAGATGGTTTTCAGGTATACCCTGAGAACACTAGGACATATCCAACCATATAATGTTAACCAACCAGAGAGGGCTGATCTCTTTTTGTCATGTTTTGTTTTGTTGTTGTTGTTGTTTTTTGCAAATAGTTTACTGTGAAGATGGTTTCCATATAACACCCAGTGCTCATCCCCACAAGTGCCCTCCTCCATGCCCATCTCCCCCCTCCACGCCCACACTCATCAGTCCTCAGTTTGTTCTCAGCATTCAAGAGTCTTTCATGGTTTGCATCTCTCCCTCTCCCCCACTATATCCCCCCTTCTTCTCCCCCACGGTCTTCCGATAAGTTCCTCCTAATCCTCCTATACGTGCAAACATATGGTATTTGTCCTTCTCTGCCTGACTTATTTCGCTCAGCATAACACCCACAAGGTCCATCCACGTTGCTACATATGGCCAGATTTCATTCTCATTTCATGTAGTATTCCATTGTATAGATAAATCACATCTCCTTGATCCATTCGCCAGTTGATGGACACTTAGGCTCTTTCCATGTTTTGGCTATTGGTGAGAGTGCTGCTATGAACATTGGGGTCCATGTGCCCCTATGCATCAGCACTCCTGTATCTCTTGGGTCAATTCCTAGCAGTGCTATTGCTGGGAAATAGGGGAGTTCTATTGTTAATTTTTTGAGGAACCTCCACACTGTTTTCCAGAGGGGTTGTACCAGTTTACATTCCCAACAAGAGTGTAGGAGGGTGCCCATTTGTCCACTTCCTTGCCACCCTCTATAGTATCCTGATGTGTTCGTTTTCATCACTCTGTTCGGCGTGAGGTGGTATCTCAGTGTGGTTTTGACCTGCATTTCCCTGATGATGAGAGATGCTGAACATTGTTTCATGTGTCTGTTGGCCATCTGGATGTCCTCTTTGAAGAAGTGTCTGTTCATGTCTTCTGCCCATTTCTTCACTGGATTATTTATTTTTCGGGAGTGGAGTTTGGTAAATTCCTTATAGATTTTGGATACTTCCCTTTATCTGATATGTCATTTGCAACTATCTTTTCCCATTATGTCAGTTGCCTATTATCTTTATGGATTGTTTCCCTTGTCCTGCAGAAGCTTTTTATCTTGATGAGGTCCCAATAGTTCATTTTTTTCTCTTGATTCCCTTGCCTATGGGGATGTGTCGAGTAAGAAATTTCTGTGGTTGAGGTCAAGGAGGTTGTTGCCTGCTTTCTCCTCTAGGATTTTGATGGTTTCCGGTCTCACATTCAGGTCCTTTATCCATTTTGAGTTTATTTGTGTATGGTGTGAGAAAGTGATCTAGTTTCATTCTTCTGCATGATGCTGTTCAGTTCTCCCAGCACCATTTGTTAAAGGAGCTGTCTTTTTTCCATTGGATACTCTTTCTTGCTTTGCCAAAGATTAATTGACCATACATTTGTAGGTTTAATTCTCTGAGTTCTCTATTCTATTCCATTGATCTATGTGTCTGTTTTTGTGCCAATACCATACTCTCTTGATGATTACAGCTTTGTAGTAAAGGTTAAAGTCTGGGATTGTGATGCCTCCCGTTTTGATTTTCTTCTTCAATATTACTTTATCTATCCAAGGACTTTTTTGGTTCCATACAAATTTTAGGATACTTTGTTCTCTCTTCGAGCAGAATGCTGGTGCAATTCTGATTGAGATTGCATTGAATGTCTAGATTGTCTTGGGTAGTAACGTCATTTTAACAATATTTATTCTTCTGATCCATGAGCACGGAATGTTTTTCCATTTCTTTGTGTCTTCTACAATTTCCTTCATAAGTTTTCAGCATACAGATCGCTTATATCTCTGGCTAGGTTTATTCCTAGGTATTTTATCATTTTTTGTGCAATTGTCAATGGGATCAGTTTCTTCATTTCTCTTTCTGTTGCTTCATTATTGGTGTATAAAAATGCAACCGATTTCTGTATGTTGATTTTGTACCCAGCAACAGTGTGGAATTCATGGATAAGTTTTAGTAGGCTTCTGGTGGAGTCTGTCAGGTTTTCTATGTCGTCTGCGAAAAGTGAAAGTTTGACTTCTTCTTTGCCAATTCTGATGCTTCTTATTTCCTTTTGTTGTCTGATTACTTATGCGAGGACTTCCAGCACTATGTTAAACACCTGTGGTGAGAGTGGACATCCCTGTCGTGTTCCTGATACCAGGGGGAAAGCTCTCTGTTTTTCCCCATTGAGGATGTTAACTGAGGGCTTCTCACATGTGGCTTTTATGATGTTTAAGTAAGGTCCGTCTATCCAGACTTTCTCGAGGGTCTTTACTAAGAAGGGATGCTGTATTTTGTCAAATGCTTTTCTGCATCTATGGACAGGATTATATGGTTTTTATCTTTTCTTTCGTTAGTGTTATTTATCACATTGATTTGATTTGTGAATATTCAACCAGCCCTGTAACCCAGGAATGAATCCCACTTGATCATGGTGGATAATTCTTTTTATGTGCTGTTGAATTCATTTTGCAAGTATCTTGTTGAGGATTTTTGCATTCGTATTCATCAACGATATTGGCCCGTAGTTCTCTCTCTCTCTTTTTTTTTTTTTTTTTTGCTGGGTCTCCATCAGGCTTGGGAATCAAAGTGATACTGGCTTTGTAGAATAATTCCAGAACTTTTCCTTTCATTTCTATTTTTTGGAATAGATTGAGAAGAATGGGTATTAACTCTGATTTAAATGTCTGATAGAATTCCCGAAGGAAGCCATCTGGCCCAGGGCTCTTATTTGTGGGAAGATTTTTAATAACAGATTCCATTTCTTCACTAGTTGTGGGTCTGCTCAGATTTTCTGTCTCTTCCCGTGTGAATTTTGGTAGTGAGTGTGTGTTTAGGAATTTGTCCATTTCTTCTAAGTTGTCCAGTTTGTTGGTATATAATTATTCATCATACTCCCTGATAATTGCTTGTATTTCTGAGGGATTGGTTATAATAAATCCATTTTCATTCATGATTTTGTCTATTTGGGTGCTCCCTCTTCTTTCTGAGAAACCAGGCTAGGGGTTTGTCAATTTTGTTTATTTTTTCAAAAAACCAACTCTTGGTTTCATTGATATATTCAAATGCTTTTTTTGACTCTATATTTTTTAAATTTCTGCCTTGATTTTTATTATTTCCCTTCATCTATTGGGTTTTGGGTGCTCTTGTTGCTCCCCTTCCGTTTTCTTTAGGTGCACTGTTAGATTTTGTACTTGTTCTTTTTTCTCATTTCTGAAATAGGCTTGGAATTCAATGTACTTTCCTCTTAAGACTGCCTTTGTTGCATCCCATAGTGTGTGGATTGTTCTATTTTCATTTTCATTTCTTTCCATACAGTTTTTAATTCCTTCTCTAATTGACTGATTGGCCCATTCGTTCTTTAGTAGGATGTTCTTTATCCTCCATGTTTTGGGAGGTTTTCCAGACTTTTTCCTGTGGTTGATTTCAAATTTCATAGCATTGTGATCTGAAAGTGTGCATTATATGATCTCAATTCTTTTACATTTATTGAGGGCTGTTTTATGACCCAGTATGTGATCTACCTTGGAGAATGTGTCATGCGCACTTGAGAAGAAAGTGAATTCCTTGGTCTCAGGATATAGAGTTCTAAATATATCTGTCAAATCCATCTGGTCCAATGTGTCATTCAAGTCCATTGTTTTTTTAGTGATTTTCTGTCTAGTTGATCTATCCGTTTCCATGCATGGAGTATTAGTGTCCCCTGTGATTAGCACATTCTTATCCATAAGATTGTTTCTGTTTGTGATTAATTGTTTTATGTATTTAGGTGCTACCGTATTTGGTGCGTAGACATTTATAATTGTTAGCTCTTCCTGATGGATGGACCCTGTAATTATATAATGCCCTTCTTCCTCCCTTGTTACTGCCTTTAATTTAAAGTCCAGTTTGTCTGATATAAGTATAGCTACTCCAGATTTCTTTTTTTTTTTTAATTTTTTTAATGTTTTTTTTATTTATTTATTTTTAGGAGAGAGAGAGACAGCGTGAGCAGAGGGAGGTCAGAGAGGGAGTCTGAGCTGAAACGGGCTCCAGGCTCCTGAGCTGGCAGTCAGCACAGAGCCGGCCCAGCTGAGGCTCGAACCCACGAACCGTGAGATCATGACCCAAGCGAAAGTCGGACGCTTAACCGACTAAGCCACCCAGGCGCCCCTAGCTACTCCAGATTTCTTTTGACTTCCAGTAGTATGATAGATATTTCTCTATCCCCTTCCTTTCCATCTGAAGGTGTACTCAGGTCTAAAAAAAACTCTTGTAGACAGCAAATGGATGGATTTTGTTTTTGATCCATTCTGCTACCCTATGTCTTTTGATTGGAGCATTTAGTCCATTTACATTCAGTGGTATTATTGAAAAGTGTGGGTTTAGTGTCATTGTGTTCTCTGTAGGATTCCTGCTAGTAGTGGTGTCTCTGGTACCTTGCGTTCCTTGCAATTTACTCACTCATAGAGTCCCCCTTAGGATTTCTTGTAGGGCTGGTTTAGTGGTGATGAATTCTTTCAATTTTTGTTTATTGGGAAGACTTTTAATTCTTCTTCTATTCTGAATGCAGTCTTGGTAGATAAAGGATTCTTGGCTGCATATTTTTTCTGTTCATCACACTGAAAGTTTCCTGCCATTCTTTTCTGGACTGCATGTTTCAATAGATAGGTCTCCCTCTGTATGTTAGGGCCCTTTTATCCCTAGCTGCTTTCAGAATTCTCTCTTTGTCCTTATATTTTGCCAGTTTCATTATGATATGTCATGCAGAAGATCGATTCAAGTTATATCTGAGGGAAGTTCTCTGTGCCTCTTGGATTTCAGTGTCTGTTTCTTTCCCCAGATTGGGGAAGTTCTCAGTTATAATTTGTTCAAGTACTCCTTCAGCGCCTTTCCCTCTCTCTTCTTCTTCAGGAATTCCTATGATATAGATATTGTTCCATTTGATTATATCACTCAGTTCTCGAACTCTCTTTCATGCTCTTGGATCAGTTTATCACTCTTTTTCTCAGCTTCCTCTTTTTATATAATTGTGTTCTAATTCACTTATTCTCCTTTCTGCCTCTTCAATTCATGCATTGGACGCGTCTATTTTATTACACTTCTCATTTATAGCTTTTTTAAATTCATCACAACCATAGTCTTTGTAGCAATAGCTTCTCTGATGTCTTCCAGCCTTTTTCAGGCCCAGCGATTAATTTTATGACTATTGCTCTAAATTCTTGTTCAGTTATGTTGCTTGTATCTGTTATGAGCAGTTTTTTTTTATTTAAAAATTTTAAATGTTTTATTTATTTCTGACAGAAAGATACCATATGGAGAAGAGGGTCAGAGAGAGAGGTAGTCACAGAATCAGAAACATGCTCCAGGCTCTGAGCTAGCTGTCAGCACAGAGCTCAATGCAGGGCTCAGACCCACGAACCGTGACATGGTGACCTGAGCCAAAGTTGGACTCTTAACCGACTGAGCCACCCAGGCACTCCATGTTTTGAGCTATTCTTTAGCTATCATTTCTTCCTGGAATTTCTTTAGAGGAGAATTCTTCCGTTTTGTCATTTTTGCTAGCATTCTGTCTCTTGTTAGTTCTAAAACCTTGTTATATGCTCTGCACCTGCGTGTACTGCCATATGAAAGAAAGATCATTGACTGTACAGGGTCTGTCCGTTCAGGAAGTGTTCTTTGAATGGTGTCTTTTGGTGTCTCTTGTTGAGACTTTGGTTATTTTATTTCCCTACTCGTAGTGGTATTTGGGACTATCCACCATGTGTACTTTGGCTTGTTTCTTGAGGCAGCCCTGAAAGGAAAACAGACAGACAAACACACAGGGAACAAAGGCACGTAAACACACAGAAAAATACAACAAACAAGCAAACTGTTAGGGAAAAAGAAAAAGAAAAGAAAAAAGAAAAAAAAGAGAGAAAGGAGAGTCTAAAAACATAAGGCCCGAATTTCCAGTTACAAATAAAGAGCAGGGTGTATGCAGTGCTGATGGAAAAGCATATACAGAGAAATGACAAGGCAGGGAGAAGCAAAAATGGAAGATAAATGACCAGACTGAGAGACTAAGAGGTTTAATTCAGACAGAGAAAGAGGAGAATATGGTGACTGGGAGGAGAAGAAAAGAAGATAATGTTACTCAGAGAAACTATATAGTCTGATTACTTCAGAGTGAGAGAGAGATAGGAAGGTAGTGGTGGAAGTGTAGACTATACATCTAGAAAATGGATTAAATGTGACTGTTTAAGCAAACCAATGACCAGAGTGCCCAGTCCACCAGAGGGGAGGGATATGAATGAGACCAGGGAAAATATATCTGAATAGAAGTAATTGATCTAGAATGAGTCACGGCAGTGCATCCATGTTGGTCTTGCCATAGGCTCCAGTAAAACAAAACAAAACAAAACAAAAACCTCTCTAACGAAGATGGGAGTGGATTGGTGTAGGCAGTTCTTAGCCTCTACTATGGTCCTGCAGGCCACTCCCTGAGGTCCTGCCTTGGTGGTTGTGGGGAGGAAAATGACGATGCCCCAGTTCCTTCTCAAACCAAGGGTTGCAAATCAGTCTTTTGGGTTCGATCTCCCTGTGCTACAGGCGTAGCCAAGGTGGGGCCGTGTTCTGTGCCCCAAGTCCTAACTCATTTCCAGGGCTTAGTCCGCGTGATTTATCGATACCGTCCAAAATATAATCCAGCAGGCTTGGCCAATTCCCAGCCGTGGATCAAGCTGGGAAAGCAGCGGAGCTGTTTCTCATGGCCTCCTGGCACCGCCAGGGATTAGGGCACCTAGCTCAATGTCAGCACCACAGCTAGAAATAAGATCTCTCTCCACCCCGAGCTGAGGTTTTTCTCTTCTCCAGGCACAGTTTTATGAGCAATTTCAGCTGCTCCTTCTCTTCCCCTCGACTCTCCAAGGCTTCCCGTGATGTGGGTTACCTCCCTTCCTTCCATGTCTCCAGGTCCCGGCCCGTTTTTATCTTCCCCTGTTCACTCATGCACCCATGAGGTTGTCTTCTTAGTGGACTCTGTCTTTTTTCCTCCCAAACTCCTGTGGTTCAGTGTCCTATGGCTTCAGGCCTTCTCTGTTTGAGAGATAGGGGTAAACAAAATGCATGGAGCTCCCTACTTGTCCGCCATTTTACCTCCCTCTGTTTTTAATGTTTTAAAGATGGGATGTCTCTTACTAAGTAGAAGAAGGAGTTACTAGAGTTTTTTCAGTAATCGGCATTTAAGGTAACATCTTCAAGGGGATCTAATAAAAGGCATTTATCCTTCTTTCAATAATTACATTTTAACCCACAATCCATTATGAGTAACAATATTCAGGCATAAACCGTTTCTTTCTGTGAAAGTAAACTGAGGAATTCTTTTGTTATATTGCTCTATAATATTAAAAGCTTATCAATTAGCAATGGTAGGCTATTCCTCTGCTACACTTAGATGTTGCAGAGTAAAGATATAAGTATAGTCTAATCAGGCCAAAAAAGAACAGTGGAGAATTTTATGTAATCATTCCTTTCACAAAAGCCATACTCATTTATTTTGTTAGTATACAAAACAAACGATGATAAAGGAATTCTCAGATGTAATTATTTGATAAGGCCAATTAAACATTGCATTTTGGAAGTGAATAAAAAGAAAAAGCTCTTAACTAAGTTACAGTTGCCAGATTTAGCAGGTAAAAAATACTGCAGTATTTGGAATATACTTATACAAAAAATGTTCATCACTGATCTGAAATTCAAATTTAACTATGTTTCCCGTGTCTTTATTTTGTAAATCTGGTAACCCTTACATAGGGTGAATCAGGGAAGGGTGCTCAGGTGAGGTGTTACTTGAGCCATCATGAACGATTATTTGACATTAGCTAGGTAAAAGTGGGTGCGAGGATGGGGCAAGACATTTGAATCAGAGACATGAAAACAATAGTAAATATGACTGAGAATAGGAGTGTGAGAGGGTTATGAAAAGTAAAGGTGAGCCCTTCCGTTTATCTAGAAAATTAACTTCTAACTTCAAAATAATAACCTATAAAAGGGACATGAATTGAATCTCCAACCCTTTTCTCCAAGTTCACAGAGGAGTCTGAAAGGTGTAAACACAGCAGCAGTGGTGCAAAAAACAGTTGCTTCAAAGGATACAAAGCTGTTTTTGTCCAAAATTCTTTCTCTCCTTTTAGAACCTTAAAGAGGTTTCACCTTGCTCTGTGAGATCTAATCAGTCTTTGATTCTCTCCAGTAATCCCATCACTTCTCTTTTCTTTCAACATGTCACATTCCACATTACTGTGCAACTATTTCACCTGTCAGGATATCAGGTCTCAATGTAATTTTATGGCTAGAGTAGGAATTTGATTGCTCCAAAAGGAAATTTTTCATCAATAACTGATGGTTTATAAGAGAACCAAATGTCCTTTAATGTAAACCGATGCTTGTATCCTGTTTCCATACTGACTTCTGAAAAGGTTTACTCTGAGCTACTCACTAAAACATCTCAATATGAGGCCTTTATTAGGGCAAATCACACTTGCTTCTATTGTCCTAGGAGGACTCTTCATACAAAATATAAATTCCAATTGAAATCACTCATCATGAGGAGTCTCAACATTCATTTCAAACTCAATAAGATATGCATTTTCAAATAACTTACCTAAACTCCCTACTTAAAATATAGAGACAAATTTATCCAGTTTTCTCTGAATGTCTGTAAAGAAAGAAAATATCAAGTGGAAGATGGGACCTCTTCTTTAAAAAAAAAATCATGTGCTACTATCATCATTAACAATGACTTGTCAATCATTCTGTTTGGAATATAAATACTAAACATATGTGTATAAGGATACTGTATGAAAATAAAAATGCCATGTGCTTTATCATATAACATTTTTACATTTTTCTACTCATTATTAGGTTTTAATTTCATATATATGCAAAAAGGGGATCTAAAACAGTTTCAATTCTCTTGCAAACCATGAATTATGTCTTCAATACAAATAAAAATATTTCTCACACACACACGCACGCACACACACACACACACTACTCCTTCCTCCCTTCCCTAACAAACATACACTCATTCTACTACTACCACTAAAGTCTTTATCATGGGTTGCTATGTATCTTTATCTTTGGTGCAAGCAAACAAAATTTTCCATTTCACTACTTTACTGAGACCCATCCTGGAGTTACTGCCATCTAGTGATATGTACGGGTATTTAATCCTTTTATTTTCCTTTTAATTTAATTTAATTTTTTTTATTTTTTTATTTTTTTCTTTATTTCTAGGAGACCGAGAGAGAGACAGCGTGAGCATGGGACGGTCAGAGAGAGAGGGAGTCACTGACTGAAACAGGCTCCAGGCTCTGAGCTGGCAGTCAGCACAGAGCCTGATGCGGGGCTCGAACCCACGAACTGCAAGATCATGACCTAAGTGAAAGTCGGACGCTTAACCGACTAAGCCACCCAGGCGCCCCTTCCTTTTAATTTTAATTGCCAAAAATTTTTAAAGTAAAAAAAAGTAGACATAAACAAGAAAATGAATATAAAGACCCTGAAAGAACTCTTTAGTCTATAATATATCTGCTGCTATATTGTTTGACTGTAAATGAAGGTAATTATTTTTGTTTTCAAATAAATTGGAATTCTTCCAGGTTTCTAGCATGTTAACATTTCACTTATTGATGGAAATATAAACTATACAGATTATTATGTATTCCTTTGCATCTTAAAATTTATTGAAATTATATGCTGAAATAATATTTCTTTTTATTGACTAATTGTTTTCAATAAATATTTGCTATTTTTATACAATGTGCTTGTAACTGTAGCTCTTATCTTGAGAAGTTTCTGTGTGTGCAGGTTCCTGAAATATTGTCACAAATGATTTCCTTGAGTTCATCACTAGATAAATATTGTCTTAAAGAGAAAAAGTGTTAACATTTGTTCAAAATACTTTAGAATCCTTTCAGAAACAGGGTATTGAATAACTTATGCTGACAATATTTGTAAAACCTAGCCATATAGGAGTTAGAAGGTTTTTGAAAGCTGTGCCCTACTATCATTTTTCAGGGTCACATGCATAATAACCTCAATATGGAAAGTGACCTCTTGTTTAAACTAAGAAACACAACAATACTGCAAAATTTCAGTTCAGTTTTCTTAAGAATCAAATGCAGCTCTACTGACTACAATAGGTAACTTCCATGTAAATGTCCAAATTTTAAAAAGAAGTAGTATTTAGTGTCAACTAGTCTTATTTAAAAACCATCTGTCCTGATATTTTAAAATGCAAAGAATTATATATAATATATTTTGTTAGTTCACTTTTCCCTAAGGAACATTATAAAAATATCTACCATGGATGCTGATGACTCCAAAAAGGAAATTTAATCACTTCATCCAGTTGAAGAACTGCTTGGGGTGCTAGGCCAGTTCTTTTGTCTCTGCCTGTATGGAAAGCCCTTAAATATGAACAGGTAGGTTCTGGGTCTCTAGGTCAGCAATCACTTTTCATTTCCCAGAGTCACTAGAACCAAGTCTCATTAATCTATGTCTTGTAAAAAGTTATAGAGGTCACATTAAAATGTGTGCAATGTAATGGTTTCTCCATCTGGGCTAGAAAATATAACAAAAGAAACAGTAGATTTCTGAGGTTTAGCTCTTTCATAATTTAATATCAGAATAGAATTCAAGAAGTAACATGATGATATTACTGAGTCATAACATTAGAAATGTAAAGATTAAAATCAGCTGACGCCTTAGAGATAGACATCTACAAATTGACTAGAATATTTAGTCTATGGTTAGATTATGTTGTAAATTATTTCAAATTAAATACATACAATACTGATTCAATTGTGTTGCTATTTGAGAATTATAAAAGCTTATTTTCCATATCAACTTTAAAGGCAATCTGTATCATATAAAATATTCAAGGCAATATAAATTAGTTTTTGTTCTTATATCCATGATTTTACTCTACAAGTGGAAGCTAAATTGAGAAATAGTGAGTCCCGGTGGTGTACCCTGGATATTATATAACATCGTTTTAATGTTTGCAAATAAAGAAAGTGATAGTAATTATGTAATAGTTTCAACATTAGGAAAATCCAAAATCTTTTATGTTTAACGTGAAAATAAATGGGGAATTAGAATGATTAAATTGAATAAGTACAGATACCTCTAACATCAGAAGTATATTTTCTCCACTTCACTTAAAAATTTTTTTTAATGTTTTATTTATTTATGGGAGAGAGAGAGAGCATGAGCAAGGGAGGATCAGAGAGAGAGGGAGACACAGAATCTGAAAGAGGATCTAGGCTCTGAGCTGGCAGTCAGCACCCACAAACTGTGAGATCATGACCTGAGCCAAAGTCGAACGCTTAACTGACTGAGCCGCACAGGCGTCCCTCCACTTCATTCTTAAGTGACCAGTACCTCGTCTGTATTATGAGAATCTTTTTTAAAATAATTTTTAAAATTTATTTTGAGAGAGAGAGAGACAGTGCGAGCAGGGGACAGTCAGTGAGAGAGGGAGACAAAGAATCTAAAACAAGCTCCAGGCTCTGAGCTGGCTGTCAGCACAGAGCCCGATGTGGGGCTCGAACCCACGAACCGTGAGATCATGATCGGAGCCAAAGTTGGTCGCTCAATCGACTGAGCCCCACAGGCGCCCCAACAATCTTTTTTTTAAGTCAGATTTCCTAAGTAAGATGTTAATAGAGCAATGGGAATCATTAGAAGAAACATTTTACTTTAGTTAGATAGATACAAACCATTTCTTTTCAGGTTTCCAAAACAATTATCACTGAGATGTTATATAGCAATAAAGAACAATAAAGTATTCATTTTTCCAAATATTTATGTTAGTTTCTTCAATTCTGAGCTAAATATTTTGCTTCCAATTTAGAATGCATACTTTGAATTTATTCAGCATTTATTTAAAATCAGCATGTAGGTCAGGGGTTAGGCTAGAGCAATATATCAGAAGGGAACCTCCTATGTGTATACACTGGAGTAGGATTTTTGGTTTTGGTGTATTGGAAAACCAGTGAAATCCTATATTATTGTATCCTATGGCACTATAATGCAAAAATTAGGACTGAGATGTAATTCTTAAATTTATGACAAATACAATAAATTTAAAATCGGGCAACTCTGATTGTCTTAGTAACCTGAGACAATTAAGCTCAGAGAAAATGTAGTTCTGAACCTACCTAAGAGGGTAGGAAATCCCAAAAATGAAAATTTCATTATATAACTAAAACAATGCTCATATAAAAGAAGAGTGAATCTAAAGATGGTGTTACCTTATAGGGAGATTTCCGATGAGCTCCAATTATTTTCTTAATGTTTTATTTATTTATTTCTAGGAGAGGGAGAGAGAGAGAGAGAGAGAGAGAGAGAGAGAAGGGGAGGGTAGAGAAGAGAGGGAGACACAGACTCTGAAGCAGGCTCCAGGCTCTGAGCTAGCTGTCAACACAAAGCCTGACATGGGGCTCGAACCCACGAACCATGAGATCATGACCTAAGCCAAAGTCAGATACTCAATCAACTGAGCCACCAAGGCACCCGATATGAGCTCCAATTATAAAAGGAGGCACACAAAATGGAAAAACAAGGAGGGAGGCAAGATGAAAGATAAGTAGGGAGTTCCGTACATTTCCCTCACCCCCATACCTCAAGCAGAGAAGACCTGAAGCCGTAGGACCCAGAACCATGGGAGTCTGGGAGGTAAAGAGACAGTCCACTGAGAGGACAATCTCTAGGTGCATGACTGCGGACTGGGTAAAATAAGGACCGGCTGGGACCTGGAGAAACGGAGGGATGGGATGGAAACCCCTTTGAGGGTGTTGCATAGAGTCAAGGGGAAGAGAAATATTGGCTGAAGCTGCTCTTAGAACTGTCCCTGGAGAAGAGAAAAACCTTGGCTCGAGGCAGGGAATGATCCTATTTCTAGCTGTGGTGCTCACTTTGGGCTGAGTGCCGTGGTCCCAGCAATTCCGGGAGAAACTCTTCCTTGCTCTCCCAGCTTGATCCCTGGCTGGGAAGCAACCCTGCCTGTGGGATTACATTTAGAGCAGTATCATTTAAAAGTACGGACTAAGATCTGGAAGAGAGGTGGGACCTGAGACATAGAACAAGGCCCACCTTGGCTATGCAAGTGGCACGGAGGGATCAGACCCAAAACAGTGATTTGCAATTCTTGGTTCAAAAAGGGACTGGGACACTGCCATTTGTCTCCCCACAACCACCAAGGCAGGACCTCAGGGAGTGGCCTGCAGGACAACAGTAGAGGCTAAGACCAGCCTACACCAAACCATGCTCATCCCAGCTAGAGAGCTGTTTTATTTTTTACTGGAGCTCAAAGCAAGACCAATATGGATGCACTGCCGTGTTCAATTCTAGATCAGTTCTTGCTATTCAGATATATATTTTCCCTTGTCTCATTCATATCCCTCCCCTTTGGTGGACTGGGCATTCTCGTCATCGGTTTGCTTAAACAGTTACATTTAATCCATTCTTTAGATGTATAGTCTACACTTACACCGCTACCTTCCTCTCTCTCTCTCTCTCTCTCTCTCTCTCTCTCTCTCTCTCTGGAGTAATCAGACTATATAGTTTCTCTGAGTAACATTATCCTTTTTTCTTTCTCCTTCCACTTACCATATTCTCCTCTTTCTCTGTCTGAATTAAGCCTCTTACTCTCTCAGCCTGGTCATTTCTCTTCTACTTTTGCTTCTCCCCGCCTTGTCATTTCTCTCTTTGTATATGCTCTTTCATCAGCACTGCATACACCCTGCTCTTTATTTGTAACTGGAAATTTGGGCCTTATGTTTTTAGGCTCTCCTTTCTCTCTATTTTTCTTTTTCTTTTTTTTTCTTTTATTTCTCCATATCGGTTTGTTTGTTTGTTGTATTTGTGTGTTTCTGTGCCTTTGTTCCCTGTGTGTTTGTCTGTCTGTTTTCCTTTCCAGGGCTGCCTCAAGAAACAAGCCAAAGTACACATGGTGGATAGTCCCAAATACCACTACGAGCAGGGAAATAATATAACCAAAGTCTCAACAAGAGACACCAAAAGACACCATTCAATGAACACTTCCTGAACGGACAGGCCCTGGAGAGTCAATGAGTCTTATTTTATTATGTTATGTTATGTTATGTTATGTGTGTATTTTTCCATAAATCTTTATTGTCAGGTTGGTTTCCATATAACACCGAGTGATAGTCCCAACAACTGCCCTCCCCCATCCCCATCACCTCCCTTCCCCTCACCCCCACCCCCATCAGCCCTCAGTTTGCTATCAGCATTCAAGAGACCATGAGGGAGAAGAAAGGGAAAATACTTGGGGAGAGGGAGGGAGAAAAAACCATGAGCCTTCTTTAATATACCGGTACTTGCAGGTACAGAGTACATAACAAGGTTTTAGAACTAACAAGGGACAGAAGGCTAGCCAAAATGACAAAATGGAAGAATTCTCTAATGAAATTCCAGGAAGAAATGACAGCTAAAGAACTGATCAAAACATGCGGAGCCTGGGTGGTTTAGTCAGTAAAGTGTCCAACTTCGGCTCAGGTCACCATCTCACTGTTCGTGGGTCTGAACCCTGCATGGGGCTCTGTGCTGACAGCTAGCTCAGAGCCTGCATCATTTTCAGATTCTGTGACTACCTCTCTCTCTGACCCTCTTCTGTACATGCTATCCCTCTGTCAGAAATAAATAAAGCATCATTTTTTTTTTAAAGACCTGTTCAAAACAGATACAAGCAAAATATCTGGACAAGAATTTAGAAAAATAGTCATAAATTAATTGCTGGGCTTGAAAAGGCATGGAAGACATCATAAAGACTATTGCTACAAAGACTAAGGACATTAAAAATAGTTGCGATAAATTAAATAATTGTATAAATGAAGGCATCCAATGCATGGATTGAAGAGGTAGAGAGGAGAATAGGTGAAATAGAAGACACAATATAGAAAAAGAGGAAGCTGAGAAAAAGTGATAAACTGATCCAGGAGCATGAAAGAGAGTTCGAGAACTGAGTGATAAAATCAAATGGAACAATATCCATATCATAGAAATTCCTGAAGAAGAAGAGAGAGGGAAATGAGCTGAAGGAGTACTTGAACAAATTATAACTGAGAACTTCCCCAATCTGGGGAAAGAAACAGACACTGAAATCCAAGAGGCACAGAGAACTTCCCTCAGATATAACTTGAATCGATCTTCTGCATGACATATCATAATGAAACTGGCAAAATATAAGGACAAAGAGAGAATTCTGAAAGCAGCTAGGGATAAAAGGGCCCTAACATACAGAGGGAGACCTATCTATTGAAACATGCAGTCCAGAAAAGAATGGCAGGAAATCTTCAAAGTGATGAATAGAAAAAAAATATGCAGCCAAGAAACCTCTATCCACCAAGCCTGTCATTTAGAATAGAAGGAGGGCCAAAAAATTAACAATAGAAATCTCCTGACCCAGGGATAGCATTGCCAGGAATTTATGGAAGGGATACAGGAGTGCTGATGAATAGGGGCACATGTAACCCCAATTTCATAGCAGCACTTTCAACAATAGCCAAAAGATGGGAAGAGCCTAACTGTCCATCAACTGATAAATGGATCAAGAAGATGTGGTTCATCTATACAATGGAATACTACATGGCAATGAGAAACAATGAAATCTGGCCATTTGTAGCAACATGGATGGACCTTAAGGGTGTTATGCTGAGCGAAATAAGTCAGGCAGAGAAGGACAGATACCATATGTTTGCACGTATAAGTGGATTAACAGGAACTTAACGGAGGACCATGGGGGAGAAGAAGGGGAAAAATAGTTGCAGAGAGGGAGGGAGGCAAACCATGAGAGACTCTTGAACGCTGGGAGCAAACGTAGGGCTGATGGGGATGAGGGAGAGGGGAAGGGGGTGATGGGCATGGAGGAGGGCACTTGGGGTATCAGCACTGCGTGTTATATAGAAACGAACTTGACAATAAATTAAGGGGAAAAAGAATAGAAGGAGAGATAGAGGTCTTCCCACTAAACAAAAATTAAAGAATTCCTCAACACTAAGCCCCCTACATGAATTCCTAAGGGGGACTCTATGAAGGAAATGTCACAAGGAACACAAGGTACCAGTGACACCACTATAAGCAGGAATCCTACAGAGAACACAATCACTCTAAACCCATATTTTTCAATAATACCACTGAATGTAAATGGATTAAATGCTCCAATCAAAAGACATAGGGTAGCAGAATGGATTAAAAAAAACAAAATCCATCTATTTGCTGTCCACAAGAGACTTTTATTTTTTATGTTTTTTATTTATTTCTAGGAGAGAGAGAGAGACAGTGTGAGCAGGGAAGGGTCAGTGAGAGAGGGAGTGACAGACTGAAACAGGCTCCAGGTTCTGAGCTGGCAGTCAGCACAGAGCCCGACGCGGGGCTCGAACCCACGAACCGCGAGATCATGACCTAAGCAAAAGTCGGACGCTCAACCGACTAAGCCACCCAGGCGTCCCAAGAGACTTTTTTAGATCTGAGGACACCTTCAGTTTGAAAGTAAGGGGATGGAGAAATATCTATCATGCTACTGGAAGTCAAAAGAAAGCTGGGTGTTATATGGAAACCAACTTGACAATAAACTAAAAAAAAAAGAAAAAAGAAAAAGAAAGAAAGCTGGAGTAGCTATACTCATATCAGACAAACTGGACTTTAAAGTAAAGGGAGTAACAAGGGATGAAGAAGGGCATTATATACTAATTACAGGGACTATCATGAAGAGCTAACAATTATAAATGTATATGAACCAAATACGGAAGCACCCAAATACATAAAACCATTAATCAAAGACAGAAACAATCTTATTGACAAGAATGTGCTAATCACAGGGGACTTTATTATACCACTGACAGCAATGGATACATCAACTAGACAGAAAATCAATAAACAATGTACTTGAATGACACATTGGACCAGATGGATTTGACAGATATATCTAGAACTCTACATGCTGAGGCTATGGAATTCACTTTCTTCTCAAGTGCATATGGCACATTCTCCAAAATAGATCAGATATTGGATCATAAAGCAGCCCTCAATAAATATAAAAGAATTGAGATCATATAATGCACACTTTCAGACCACGATGCTATGAAACTTGAAACCAACCACAAAACCTCTAAAAAATTGGATGTTAAAAAACACCCAGTAAAGAACGAATGGGTCAATCAGGCAATTAGAGTAAAATTAAACACTATATGGAAAGAAGTGAAAATGAACATACAACATTCCAAACTCTGTGGGATGT
>JAESUZ010000757.1:0-12245 GCA_017311185.1 Proteles cristata cristata | reverse complement strand
AAGAACACTCTGCTGAAACCCTCATTCAACTACCGTCATCGTTCCCTAGGTAGATCGCGAGTGAAAGCAGATGCGGAGACCAATCAAGGAGGAGCCGGGTGCTGGAGTCTTGGGAACCAACACTGCGGAATGCAGTCCTCAGCTCCCATACCGTTTTGCTGTGGGCGTCATGGGTCAAAACCTATACAGGGAAGCATAAGCTAAGTGCGTTCACCTAAACCCTGGGAGCGAACACTGTGTGGAAGGCATCATTCCTCTACTATCCTGACTTTCCTGGAAGCTGTGATTCCGAATAGTTCCTGATGCAGTGCAGTGAAGGGCAGGTTGCTTGACTCTGGGAAAACAAACGAGGCGGAATGCAACACTCCAATAACCCTATCTTTTCGCTAAGTTAGTAATGATGAACACACACGCACGGCAGTCTTAGCTCTGTGCGATACACTGCACACCGAGAAAGAACACTCTGCTGAAGCCCTCATTCAACTACCGTCATCGTTCCCTAGGTAGATCGCGAGTGAAAGCAGATGCGGAGACCAACCACGGAGGAGCCTATGTAAAACTATGTAGGGAAGCATAAGCTCAACGCCTCTTACTAAAAGCTGGGAAAGAACACTGTGTGGCAGTCATCATTCCTCTCCTATCTTGACTTTCCTGGAAGCGGTGCTTCCGAACAGGTGCTGATCCAGTGCAGTGAAGGGCAGGGTGCTCGACTCAGGGAAAACACACCAGGAGGCTTGCACCACTACGTTCCCCTCGGGTCTCGCTAAGTTAGTAATGATGAACACACTCACAGCAGTCTTAGCTCTGTTCGATACACTGCACACCGAGAAAGAACACTCTGCTGAAGCCCTCATTCAACTAACGGCACCGTTCCCTAGGTAGATCGAGCGTAAGCAGATGAGGAGAACAATCAGGAGGAGCCGGGTGCTGGAGTCTTGGGAACCAACACTGCGGAATGCAGCACTCGGCCCCCATACCGTTTCACTGGGGGCGTCATGGGTCAAAACCTACGCAGGGAAGCAGGAACAAAGTGTGCTCACCTAAACGCTGGGAAAGAACACTGTGGGGAAGGCATCATTTCCCTACCATCCTCATTTTCCTGGAAGCTGTGATTCCGAACAGTTCCTGATCCAGTGCAGTGAAGGGCAGGGTGCTTGACTCTGGGAAGACAAACCAGGGGGAAAGCAACACTCCGTTAACCCTATGGTCTCGCAGAGTTAGTAATGATGAACACACACGCACGGCAGTCTTAGCTCTGTGCGATACACTGCACACCGAAAAAGAACACTCTGCTGAAGCCCTCATTCAACTACCGTCATCGTTCCCTAGGTGGTCAGGTGAAGCAGATGGGAGACCACGCGGAGCCTATGTAAAACTATGTAGGGAAAGCACATAAAGCTCAACGCCTCTTACTAAAAGCTGGGAAAGAACACTGTGTGGCAGTCATCATTCCTCTCCTATCCTGACTTTCCTGGGCGGTGCTTCCGAACAGGTGCTGATCCAGTGCAGTGAAGAGCAGGGTGCTCGAGCTCAGGAAAACATACCAGGAGGCTTGCACCACTACGTTCCCCCTCCCGGGTCTCGCTAAGTTAGTAATGAGGAACACACTCACGGCACTCTTAGCTCTGTTCGATACACTGCACCGAGAATGAACACTGTGGCACAGATCCTCCATTCAACTACCGTCACCGTTACCTAGGTAGATCGCGAGCGAAAGCAGATGCGGAGACCAATCAAGGAGGAGCCGGGTGCTGGAGTCTTGGGAACCAACACTGCGGAATGCAGCACTCGGCCCCCATACCGTTTCACTAGGGGCGTCATGGGTCAAAACCTACGCAGGGAAGCAGGAACAAAGTGTGCTCACCTAAACGCTGGGAAAGAACACTGTGAGGAAGGCATCATTCCCCTACCATCCTCATTTACCTGGAAGCTGTGATTCCGAACAGTTGCTGATCCAGTGCAGTGAAGGGCAGGGTGCTTGACTCTGGGAAGACAAACCAGGGGGAAAGCAGCACTCCGTTAACCCTATGGTCTCGCAGAGTTAGTAATGATGAACACACACGCACGGCAGTCTTAGCTCTGTGCGATACACTGCACACCGAGAAAGAACACTCTGCTGAAGCCCTCATTCAACTACCGTCATCGTTCCCTAGGTAGATCGCAGTGAAAGCAGATGGAGTCAGCTCAAGGAAGGAGCCGGGTGCTGGAGTCTTGGGAACCAACACTGCGGAATGCAGTCCTCAGCTCTCCCCTTACCGTTTTGCTGTGGGCGTCATGGGTCGTTCAAAACCTATACAGAGGGAAGCATAAGCCAGTGCGTTCACTAAACCCTGGGAGCGAACACTGTGTGGGAAGGCATCATTCTCTACTATCCTGACTTTCCTGGAAGCTGTGATTCGAATGGTTCCTGATGCAGTGCAGTGAAGGGCCGGGTGCTTGACTCTGGGAAGACAAACCAGGGGGAAAGCAACACTCCGTTAACCCTATGGTCTCGCAGAGTTAGTAATGATGAACACACACGCACGGCAGTCTTAGCTCTGTACGATACACTGCACACCGAGAAAGAACACTCTGCTGAAGCCCTCATTCAACTACCGTCATCGTTCCCTAGGTAGATCGCGAGTGAAAGCAGATGCGGAGACCAACCGCGGAGGAGCATATGTAAAACTATGTAGGGAAGCATAAGCTCAACGCCTCTTACTAAAAGCTGGGAAAGAACACTGTGTGGCAGTCATCATTCTTCTCCTATCCTCACTTTCCTGGAAGCGGTGCTTCCGAACAGGTGCTGATCCAGTGCAGTGAAGGGCAGGGTGCTCGACTCAGGGAAAACACACCAGGAGGCTTGCACCACTACGTTCCCCTCGGGTCTCGCTAAGTTAGTAATGATGAACACACTCACAGCAGTCGTAGCTCTGTTCGATACACTGCACACCGAGAAAGAACACTCTGCTGAAGCCCTCATTCAACTACCGGCACCGATCCCTAGGTAGATCGCGGCGAAAGCAGATGCGGAGACCAATCAAGGGAGGAGCCGGGTGTGCTGGAGTCTTGGGAACCAACACTCTGGAATACAGCACTCCAAGCCCCATACCGTTTCACTGTAGAGTCATGGAGTCAAAACCTACGCAGGGAAGCAGGAACAAAAGTGTGCTCACCCTAAACGCTGGGAAAGAACACTGTGGGGAAGGCATCATTCCCCTACCATCCTCATTTTTATGGAAGCTGTGATTCCGAACAGTTGCTGATCCAGTGCAGTGAAGGGCAGGGTGCTTGACTCTGGGAAGACAAACCAGGGGGAAAGCAACACTCCATTAACCCTATGGTCTCGCAGAGTTAGTAATGATGAACACACACGCACGGCAGTCTTAGCTCTGTGCGATACACTGCACACCGAGAAAGAACACTCTGCTGAAGCCCTCATTCAACTACCGTCATCGTTCCCTAGGTAGATCGCAGCGAAAGCAGATGCGGAGACCAATCAAGGAGGAGCCGGGTGCTGGAGTCTTGGGAACCAACACTGGAATGCAGTCTCCAGCTCCATACCGTTTTGCTGTGGGCGTCATGCGATTAAAAACCTATACAGGGAAGCCATAAGCTAAGTGCGTTCACCTAAACCCTGGGGCAGAACACTGTGTGGAAGGCATCATTTCACTCTGCCTATCCTGACTTTCCTGGAAGCTGTGATTCGAATAGTTCCTAAGTGCAGTGCAGTGAAGGGCAGGTTGCTTGACTCCTGGGAAAACAAACCAGGCGGAATGCAACACTCAAACAACCCTATCTTTTCCTTTAGATTTAGTAGCTGATGAACACACACGCTACGGCAGTCTTGACTCACCAATAAAATACTGCACAAGAAAAAGGCTTGCTCTGCAAGCCCTCCATTCTTCCGTCATTAGTTCCCTAGGTAGATCGCAGTGAAAGCAGATGCGGAGACCAACCACGGAGCCTATATAAAACTATGTAGGGAAGCATAGCTCAGCACTCTTACTAAAAGCTGGGAAAGAACACTGTGTGGCAGTCATCATTCCTCTCCTAGCCTGACTTTCCTGGAAGCGATGCTTCCGAACAGGTGCTGATCCAGTGCAGTGAAGAGCAGGGTGCTCGACTCAGGAAAAACACACCAGGAGGCTTGCACCGCTACGTTCCCCTCGGGTCTCGCTAAGTTAGTAATGATGAACACACTCACAGCAGTCTTAGCTCTGTTCGATACACTGCACACCGAGAATGAACACTGTGCTGAATCCCTCATTCAACTACCGTCACCGTTCCCTAGGTAGATCGCGAGCGAAAGCAGATGCGGAGACCAACCAAGGAGGAGCCGGGTCCTGGAGTCTTGGGAACCAACACTGCGGAATGCAGCACTCGGCCCCCATACCGTTTCACTGGGGGCGTCATGGGTCAAAACCTACGCAGGGAAGCAGGAACAAAGTGTGCTCACCTAAACGCTGGGAAAGAACACTGTGGAGAAGGCATCATTCCCCTACCATCCTCATTTACCTGGAAGCTGTGATTCCGAACAGTTGCTGATCCAGTGCAGTGAAGGGCAGGGTGCTTGACTCTGGGAAGACAAACCAGGGGGAAAGCAACACTCCGTTAACCCTATGGTCTCGCAGAGTTAGTAATGATGAACACACACGCACGGCAGTCTTAGCTCTGTGCGATACACTGCACACCGAGAAAGAACACTCTGCTGAAGCCCTCATTCAACTACCGTCATCGTTCCCTAGGTAGATCGCGAGTGAAAGCAGATGCGGAGACCAACCACGGAGGAGCCTATGTAAAACTATGCAGGGAAGCATAAGCTCAACGCCTCTTACTAAAAGCTGGGAAAGAACACTGTGTGGCAGTCATCATTCCTCTCCTATCCTGACTTTCCTGGAAGCGGTGCTTCCGAACAGGTGCTGATCCAGTGCAGTGAAGAGCAGGGTGCTCGACTCAGGGAAAACATACCAGGAGGCTTGCACCACTACGTTCCCCTCGGGTCTCGCTAAGTTAGTAATGAGGAACACACTCACGGCACTCTTAGCTCTGTTCGATACACTGCACACCGAGAATGAACACTGTGCTGAATCCCTCATTCAACTACCGTCACCGTTCCCTAGGTAGATCGCGAGCGAAAGCAGATGCGGAGACCAACCAAGGAGGAGCCGGGTGCTGGAGTCTTGGGAACCAACACTGCGGAATGCAGCACTCGGCCCCCATACCGTTTCACTGGGGGCGTCATGGGTCAAAACCTACGCAGGGAAGCATGAACAAAGTGTGCTCACCTAAACGCTGGGAAAGAACACTGTGGGGAAGGCATCATTCCCCTACCATCCTCATTTTCCTGGAAGCTGTGATTCCGAACAGTTGCTGATCCAGTGCAGTGAAGGGCAGGGTGCTTGACTCTGGGAAGACAAACCAGGGGGAAAGCAACACTCCGTTAACCCTATGGTCTCGCTGAGTTAGTAATGATGAACACACACGCACGGCAGTCTTAGCTCTGTGCGATACACTGCACACCGAGAAAGAACACTCTGCTGAAGCCCTCATTCAACTACCGTCATCGTTCCCTAGGTAGATCGCGAGCGAAAGCAGATGCGGAGACCAAGCAAGGAGGAGCCGGGTGCTGGAGTCTTGGGAACCAACACTGCGGAATGCAGTCCTCAGCTCCCATACCGTTTTGCTGTGGGCGTCATGGGTCAAAACCTATACAGGGAAGCATAAGCTAAGTGCGTTCACCTAAACCCTGGGAGCGAACACTGTGTGGAAGGCATCATTCCTCTACTATCCTGACTTTCCTGGAAGCTGTGATTCCGAATAGTTCCTGATGCAGTGCAGTGAAGGGCAGGTTGCTTGACTCTGGGAAGATAAACCAGGGGGAAAGCAACACTCCGTTAACCCTATGATCTCGCAGAGTTAGTAATGATGAACACACACGCACGGCAGTCTTAGCTCTGTGCGATACACTGCACACCGAGAAAGAACACTCTGCTGAAGCCCTCATTCAACTACCGTCATCGTTCCCTAGGTAGATCGCGAGTGAAAGCAGATGCGGAGACCAACCACGGAGGAGCATATGTAAAACTATGTAGGGAAGCATAAGCTCAACGCCTCTTACTAAAAGCTGGGAAAGAACACTGTGTGGCAGTCATCATTCCTCTCCTATCCTGACTTTCCTGGAAGCGGTGCTTCCGAACAGGTGCTGATCCAGTGCAGTGAAGAGCAGGGTGCTCGACTCAGGGAAAACACACCAGGAGGCTTGCACCACTACGTTCCCCTCGGGTCTCGCTAAGTTAGTAATGAGGAACACACGCACGGCAGTCTTAGCTCTGTTCGATACACTGCACACCGAGAATGAACACTGTGCTGAATCCCTCATTCAACTACCGTCACCGTTCCCTAGGTAGATCGCGAGCGAAAGCAGATGCGGAGACCAATCAAGGAGGAGCCGGGTGCTGGAGTCTTGGGAACCAACACTGCGGAATGCAGCACTCGGCCCCCATACCGTTTCACTGGGGGCGTCATGGGTCAAAACCTACACAGGGAAGCAGGAACAAAGTGTGCTCACCTAAACGCTGGGAAAGAACACTGTGGGGAAGGCATCATTCCCCTACCATCCTCATTTTCCTGGAAGCTGTGATTCCGAACAGTTGCTGATCCAGTGCAGTGAAGGGCAGGGTGCTTGACTCTGGGAAGACAAACCAGGGGGAAAGCAACACTCCGTTAACCCTATGGTCTCGCAGAGTTAGTAATGATGAACACACACGCACGGCAGTCTTAGCTCTGTGCGATACACTGCACACCGAGAAAGAACACTCTGCTGAAGCCCTCATTCAACTACCGTCATCGTTCCCTAGGTAGATCGCGAGTGAAAGCAGATGCGGAGACCAATCAAGGAGGAGCCGGGTGCTGGAGTCTTGGGAACCAACACTGCGGAATGCAGTCCTCAGCTCCCATACCGTTTTGCTGTGGGCGTCATGGGTCAAAACCTATACAGGGAAGCATAAGCTAAGTGCGTTCACCTAAACCCTGGGAGCGAACACTGTGTGGAAGGCATCATTCCTCTACTATCCTGACTTTCCTGGAAGCTGTGATTCCGAATAGTTCCTGATGCAGTGCAGTGAAGGGCAGGTTGCTTGACTCTGGGAAAACAAACCAGGCGGAATGCAACACTCCAATAACCCTATCTTTTCGCTAAGTTAGTAATGATGAACACACACGCACGGCAGTCTTAGCTCTGTGCGATACACTGCACACCGAGAAAGAACACTCTGCTGAAGCCCTCATTCAACTACCGTCATCGTTCCCTAGGTAGATCGCGAGTGAAAGCAGATGCGGAGACCAACCACGGAGGAGCCTATGTAAAACTATGCAGGGAAGCATAAGCTCAACGCCTCTTACTAAAAGCTGGGAAAGAACACTGTGTGGCAGTCATCATTCCTCTCCTATCCTGACTTTCCTGGAAGCGGTGCTTCCGAACAGGTGCTGATCCAGTGCAGTGAAGGGCAGGGTGCTCGACTCAGGGAAAACACACCAGGAGGCTTGCACCACTACGTTCCCCTCGGGTCTCGCTAAGTTAGTAATGATGAACACACTCACAGCAGTCTTAGCTCTGTTCGATACACTGCACACCGAGAAAGAACACTCTGCTGAAGCCCTCATTCAACTACCGTCACCGTTCCCTAGGTAGATCGCGAGCGAAAGCAGATGCGGAGACCAATCAAGGAGGAGCCGGGTGCTGGAGTCTTGGGAACCAACACTGCGGAATGCAGCACTCGGCCCCCATACCGTTTCACTGGGGGCGTCATGGGTCAAAACCTACGCAGGGAAGCAGGAACAAAGTGTGCTCACCTAAACGCTGGGAAAGAACACTGTGGGGAAGGCATCATTCCCCTACCATCCTCATTTTCCTGGAAGCTGTGATTCCGAACAGTTGCTGATCCAGTGCAGTGAAGGGCAGGGTGCTTGACTCTGGGAAGACAAACCAGGGGAAAGCAACACTCCGTTAACCCTATGGTCTCGCAGAGTTAGTAATGATGAACACACACGCACGGCAGTCTTAGCTCTGTGCGATACACTGCACACCGAGAAAGAACACTCTGCTGAAGCCCTCATTCAACTACCGTCATCGTTCCCTAGGTAGATCGCGAGTGAAAGCAGATGCGGAGACCAACCACGGAGGAGCCTATGTAAAACTATGCAGGGAAGCATAAGCTCAACGCCTCTTACTAAAAGCTGGGAAAGAACACTGTGTGGCAGTCATCATTCCTCTCCTATCCTGACTTTCCTGGAAGCGGTGCTTCCGAACAGGTGCTGATCCAGTGCAGTGAAGAGCAGGGTGCTCGACTCAGGGAAAACATACCAGGAGGCTTGCACCACTACGTTCCCCTCGGGTCTCGCTAAGTTAGTAATGAGGAACACACTCACGGCACTCTTAGCTCCGTTCGATACACTGCACACCGAGAATGAACACTGTGCTGAATCCCTCATTCAACTACCGTCACCGTTCCCTAGGTACATCGCGAGCGAAAGCAGATGCGGAGAACAACCAAGGAGGAGCCGGGTGCTGGAGTCTTGGGAACCAACACTGCGGAATGCAGCACTCGGCCCCCATACCGTTTCACTGGGGGCGTCATGGGTCAAAACCTACGCAGGGAAGCATGAACAAAGTGTGCTCACCTAAACGCTGGGAAAAGAACACTGTGGGGAAGGCATCATTCCCCTACCATCCTCATTTTCCTGGAAGCTGTGATTCCGAACAGTTGCTGATCCAGTGCAGTGAAGGGCAGGGTGCTTGACTCTGGGAAGACAAACCAGGGGGAAAGCAACACTCCGTTAACCCTATGGTCTCGCTGAGTTAGTAATGATGAACACACACGCACGGCAGTCTTAGCTCTGTACGATACACTGCACACCGAGAAAGAACACTCTGCTGAAGCCCTCATTCAACTACCGTCATCGTTCCCTAGGTAGATCACGAGCGAAAGCAGATGCGGAGACCAAGCAAGGAGGAGCCGGGTGCTGGAGTCTTGGGAACCAACACTGCGGAATGCAGTCCTCAGCTCCCATACCGTTTTGCTGTGGGCGTCATGGGTCAAAACTTATACAGGGAAGCATAAGCTAAGTGCGTTCACCTAAACCCTGGGAGCGAACACTGTGTGGAAGGCATCATTCCTCTACTATCCTGACTTTCCTGGAAGCTGTGATTCCGAATAGTTCCTGATGCAGTGCAGTGAAGGGCAGGGTGCTTGACTCTGGGAAGACAAACCAGGGGGAAAGCAACACTCCGTTAACCCTATGATCTCGCAGAGTTAGTAATGATGAACACACACGCACGGCAGTCTTAGCTCTGTGCGATACACTGCACACCGAGAAAGAACACTCTGCTGAAGCCCTCTTTCAACTACCGTCATCGTTCCCTAGGTAGATCGCGAGTGAAAGCAGATGCGGAGACCAACCACGGAGGAGCCTATGTAAAACTATGCAGGGAAACATAAGCTCAACGCCTCTTACTAAAAGCTGGGAAAGAACACTGTGTGGCAGTCATCATTCCTCTCCTATCCTGACTTTCCTGGAAGCGGTGCTTCCAAACAGGTGCTGATCCAGTGCAGTGAAGGGCAGGGTGCTCGACTCAGGGACAACACACCAGGAGGCTTGCAACACTACGTTCCCCTCTGGTCTCGCTAAGTTAGTAATGAGGAACACACGCATGCCAGTCTTAGCTCTGTTCGATACACTGCACACCGAGAATGAACACTGTGCTGAAGCCCTCATTCAACTACCGTCATCGTTCCCTAGGTAAATCGCGAGTGAAAGCAGATGCGGAGACCAACCACGGAGGAGCCTATGTAAAACTATGCAGGGAAGCATAAGCTCAACGCCTCTTACTAAAAGCTGGGAAAGAACACTGTGTGGCAGTCATCATTCTCCTCCTATCCTGACTTTCCTGGAAGCGGTGCTTCCGAACAGGTGCTGATCCAGTGCAGTGAAGGGCAGGGTGCTCGACTCAGGGAAAACACACCAGGAGGCTTGCACCACTACGTTCCCCTCGGGTCTCGCTAAGTTAGTAATGATGAACACACACGCACGGCAGTCTTAGCTCTGTGCGATACACTGCACACCGAGAAAGAACACTGTGCTGAAGCCCTCATTCAACTACCGTCATCGTTCCCTAGGTAGATCGCGAGTGAAAGCAGATGCGGAGACCAACCACGAAGGAGCCTATGTAAAACTATGCAGGGAAGCATAAGCTCAACGCCTCTTACTAAAAGCTGGGAAAGAACACTGTGTGGCAGTCATCATTCCTCTCCTATCCTGACTTTCCTGGAAGCGGTGCTTCCGAACAGGTGCTGATCCAGTGCAGTGAAGGGCAGGGTGCTCGACTCAGGGAAAACACACCAGGAGGTTTGCACCGCTACGTTCCCCTCGGGTCTCGCTAAGTTAGTAATGATGAACACACTCACGGCAGTCTTAGCTCTGTTCGATACACTGCACACCGAGAATGAACACTGTGCTGAATCCCTCATTCAACTACCGTCACCGTTCCCTAGGTAGATCGCGAGCGAAAGCAGATGCGGAGACCAATCAAGGAGGAGCCGGGTGCTGGAGTCTTGGGAACCAACACTGCGGAATGCAGC
This sequence comes from Proteles cristata cristata, assembly GCA_017311185.1. Classification (NCBI taxonomy): domain Eukaryota; kingdom Metazoa; phylum Chordata; class Mammalia; order Carnivora; family Hyaenidae; genus Proteles; species Proteles cristata. The sequence continues at coordinate 1,626 of JAESUZ010000757.1, read as the reverse complement.
ACTCGGCCCCCATACCGTTTCACTGGGGGCGTCATGGGTCAAACCTACGCAGGGAAGCAGGAACAAAGTGTGCTCACCTAAACGCTGGGAAAGAACACTGTGGGGAAGGCATCAGTCCCCTACCATCCTCATTTTCCTGGAAGCTGTGATTCCGAACAGTTGCTGATCCAGTGCAGTGAAGGGCAGGGTGCTTGACTCTGGGAAGACAAACCAGGGAGAAAGCAACACTCCGTTAACCCTATGGTCTCGCTGAGTTAGTAATGATGAACACACACGCACGGCAGTCTTAGCTCTGTGCGATACACTGCCCACCGAGAAAGAACACTCTGCTGAAGCCCTCAGTCAACTACCGTCATCGTTCCCTAGGTAGATCGCGAGCGAAAGCAGATGCGGAGACCAAGCAAGGAGGAGCCGGGTGCTGGAGTCTTGGGAACCAACACTGCGGAATGCAGTCCTCAGCTCCCATACCGTTTTGCTGTGGGCGTCATGGGTCAAAACCTATACAGGGAAGCATAAGCTAAGTGCGTTCACCTAAACCCTGGGAGCGAACACTGTGTGGAAGGCATCATTCCTCTACCATCCTGACTTTCCTGGAAGCTGTGATTCCGAGTAGTTCCTGATGCAGTGCAGTGAAGGGCAGGTTGCTTGACTCTGGGAAAACAAACCAGGCGGAATGCAACACTCCAATAACCCTATCTTTTCGCTAAGTTAGTAATGATGAACACACACGCACGGCAGTCTTAGCTCTGTGCGATACACTGCACACCGAGAAAGAACACTCTGCTGAAGCCCTCATTCAACTACTGTCATCGTTCCCTAGGGAGATCGCGAGTGAAAGCAGATGCGGAGACCAACCACGGAGGAGCCTATGTAAAACTATGCAGGGAAGCATAAGCTCAACGCCTCGTACTAAAAGCTGGGAAAGAACACTGTGTGGCAGTCATCATTCCTCTCCTATCCTGACTTTCCTGGAAGCGGTGCTTCCGAACAGGTGCTGATCCAGTGCAGTGAAGAGCAGGGTGCTCGACTCAGGGAAAACATACCAGGAGGCTTGCAACACTACGTTCCCCTCGGGTCTCGCTAAGTTAGTAATGAGGAACACACTCACGGCACTCTTAGCTCTGTTCGATACACTGCACACCGAGAATGAACACTGTGCTGAATCCCTCATTCAACTACCGTCACCGTTCCCTAGGTACATCGCGAGCGAAAGCAGATGCGGAGAACAACCAAGGAGGAGCCGGGTGCTGGAGTCTTGGGAACCAACACTGCGGAATGCAGCACTCGGCCCCCATACCGTTTCACTGGGGGCGTCATGGGTCAAAACCTATACAGGGAAGCATAAACTAAGTGTGCTCACCTAAACCCTGGGAGCGAACACTGTGGGGAAGGCATCATTCCCCTACCATCCTCATTTTCCTGGAAGCTGTGATTCCGAACAGTTGCTGATCCAGTGCAGTGAAGGGCAGGGTGCTTGACTCTGGGAAGACAAACCAGGGGGAAAGCAACACTCCGTTAACCCCATGGTCTCGCAGAGTTAGTAATGATGAACACACACGCACGGCAGTCTTAGCTCTGTGCGATACACTGCACACCGAGCAAGAACACTCTGCTGAAGCCCTCATT
>JAESUZ010000755.1:0-91102 GCA_017311185.1 Proteles cristata cristata | reverse complement strand
AATTTGGGAAGACTTTTATCTCTTCTTCTACTCTGAATGACAGGCTTGCTGGATAGAGGATTCTTGGCTGCATATTTTTACTGTTCATCACATTGAAGATCTCCTGCCATTCCTTTCTGGCCTGCCAAGTTTCAGGAGATAGGTCTGTCACCACTCTGGTAGTTTTCCTTTTGTATGTTGGGGCCCTTTTAACCCTAGCTGCCTTCAGAATTCTCTCCTTGTCCTTATATTTTGCCAGTTTCACTATGATATGTCATGCAGAAGATCAATTCAAGTTACGTCTGAGGGGAGTTCTCTGTGCTTCCTGGATTATAATGTCTGTTTCCTTCCCCAGATTGGAGATGTTCTCAGCTATAATTTATTCAAGGACTGCTTCAGCGCCTTTCCCTCTTTCTTCCTCTTCCGGAATTTTTATAATATGGATATTGTTCCATTTGATTGTATCACTTACCTTTCAAACTCTCCTTTCGTGTTCCTGGATCAATTTATCTCTCTTTTTCTCGGCTACCTCTTTTTCTATAATTGTGTCTTCTAACTCACCTATTTTCCTCTCTGCCTCTTCAGTCCGTCATTGGACGCCTCCATTTTTTTGTGCACCTCATTTATAGCATTTTTTAATTCAATACACCTATTTTTAAGCTCCAGAATCTTTGGAGCAATAGTTTCTCTGATGTCTTCCATGACTTTTTCAAGCCCAGAGATTAATTTTTTGACTATCATCCTAAATTCTTGTTCAGTTATTTTGCTTATACCTGTTTTGAGCCTTTCTTTACCTGTCATTTCTTCCTGAAATTTCTTTGGAAGAGAGTTCTTCTGTTTCATCATTTTGGCTAGTTTTCTGTCTCTTGTTAGTTTTAAAAGCTTGTCATGCACTCTGCATCTGTGAGTACTACTGTATTAAAGAAGGCTCTTTGATTGTCCAGGGCCTGTCCTTTCAGGAAGTGTTCTTTGGATGGTGTCTCTTGGTCTCTTTTGTTGAGACTTTGGTTATTTTATTTCCCTACCGTATTGGTATTTGGACTCTCCACCATGTCTATTTTGTCTTGTTCCTATAGGTAGCCCTGGAACAGAAAACTGACAAATATACCGGGAATAAAGGCACACAAACACACATACAAATCCAACAAACAAGCAAACTGAATGGGAAAAAGGAAAAGAAGAAAAAAGGAAAAAAAGGGGGGACAGGAGGAAACCAACCATTAAAAATAAAGAAGAAATAAGAAAGATGAAACGAAAAGAAAAATGAAAAAAGAATCCAAAATTCAGAAGACAGTCTAAAAGCATAAAACCGGAATTGCCAGCTACAAATAAATAACTGGGTATCTGCAGTGCTGATGGGAGAGCATATACAAGGAGAGAAATGACAGGGCAGGGAGAAAGCAAAATTGGATGATGACCAGGCAGAGAGTAAGAGGTTTAATTCAGTGAGAGAAAGAGGAGAATATGGTGAGAGGGGAGGAGAAATAAATGGAGATATGTTACTCAGAGAAATTATATAGTCTGATTACTCCAGAGAGAAAGAGAGACAGAGAGGTTGCAGTGGAAGTACAGAATGCATAACTAGAGAATGGATTAAATGTGATTGTTTAAGCAAACCAATGACCTGAGTGCAGAGGGGAGGGATATGAAGGAGACAAGGGAAAACATATCTCAATGAAGAGAATTGATCTAGAATTAATCATGGCAGTGCATCCATGTTGGTCTTGCCCTGGGCTCTGGTAAAAGAAGAAAAAAAGCAGCTCTCTATTGGGGATGGGCATGGTTTGGTGTAGGCAGGCCTTAGCCTCCACTGCATCCTGTGGTCCACTCCCTGAGTTCTCAGTCTGGTTTTGTGGGGAGAAAAATGGTGGCGCTCCAGTCCCCTTGACCCAAGCATTGTAAATCACTCTTTTGGGTCCGATCTCCCTGTGCCAAGGGCACAACCAGGGTGGGCTGTGCCTTACATCCTAAGCCCCACCTCCTTTCCAGATCTCAGTCAGAGCGCTTAATTGATACCTCCCTGAAATATAAACCTGCAGGCCATGTCCTTCTGATTAGCCTCAAGCCTGCCACCTACCCACTGGCTGTCGAAGATAGGGGGTTGGGGAGGGGGATGGAGCTGGGGTGGGCAGTGCTACAGAGCGGTTTCAAGCCGGGCCACATCCCTGCCTGATCTGGGGAGAGTGCAATGGAGAAGTTTCTCCTGTCCCCGTCCGGGATGGGGCTTTCAGCTCAAAGTCAGCACAACAGCTGGAAACCGATCCAAGGTTTTTCTGTTCTCCAGGGACAGGGACAGTGCTTTAAGCAGTTTCAGCCACTCTCTTTTCCCCTCGACTCACCGTGGTTCCCTGCAAAGGGAGCTCCTTCCTCTCCCTCCATGTCTCCAGGTCCGGGCCAGCCCATTTTTTATCTTCCCCAGTTCATACTCACGCACCTACAAGGTTTTTTTTTCCCCTTTCTCAGTGGACTCTGTCTCCTCTTCCTCCCAAACTCCCGCCATTCTGTAAGGGTTCCTATGGCTTCAGGCCTTCTCTGTTTGAGAGATGGGGGCAAATAAGAAGTACAGGGCTCCCTACTTCTCCGCCATATTGCCCCCCCTATAAATGATTCTTTAAAAGTGTTGAGGTAGACAAGTTAGTTGATCCATGGTCCTAATTCCATCACTGTAGAGAATTGCCTTGGTTATTCCAAAGGTAATAACATAGTTTTTTTGTTTCTGTAATTAAAGTTTTTAGTATGGAAGTGTGTAAGGTAAGAGATTTGTTGAGATTGTGGAGAGGACAATATCAGTGTAAAGTAAACTTATTCATAATAATGCTCCTAGACGCAAAGTAGGACATAAATCTTCACCAAAATGACACCAATTGTAATTACCCATACTTTAGGGAGATGTTATGATTTTAGTTAACAAAGTAAAATTCCAGCAAGGACAAAGAAAACAGAACTTATTCAGAAAGGTTTTGGGGACCCCTGGAGAAAAAGTTGCAAAAATAAAATGTTGTAGCCAGTCTGGTTTAAAACAAATTATGCAAGTCCATCCAGCAACTTTTCACTTAAAAATAGGTAGTAATAATCTTTGAGGAAAACTTGCAAAATCTACATGTTTTCTCTCACCAAAAACATTTGTGTATAAGATAGCCTACATAATTTATTAGTCTGGGAGAAACCATATGGCTTTAATAATTTTGAGTCCAATCATAAACCTGATATTTTAATTTAATTACAGAATGAAAAGCCTAGGATCCTTTGAAACCATATCTGTAATGTAGGTTACTATTTTATGACATGCAATTATCCTTTCACTGAAGATTAAACATAAGTAAATGTAGCTGGTTAAAAATAGTATATAAACTTAAAATTTTTGCTAGAGAGCTTTAAAATGGCCCTGAATCTGTATTGAGGATTTTAAACTCTGGACAACATTTACTTCCTTTAAACTTAACCTGAGTGTACTACTTTGAGGAAGAAACTATTTCTATCATGCTTAAGTGTGATGATAAAATCAACATGAATAATTTTTGAGAAATCCTGGAAAATGGAGACAGAAGTCAAACAACCCAAATCCATTAATTTCCTAAAATGGAAAAAGACAAATGTTGACATTTAAAGACTTGTTTGAAACATAGTCTGTCAAAAAAAAAATAGCTTAAATATGGTTTACAAGCATTAAAAAAGAAAAGAATGTGATGATCACCAGGAACCGATAAAGATTCACTAAGAAGTCCTGGCAAACTTATATAATTTTTATTTTTATTATAGAAAAATTTGAAACATAATAAATGGTGGAGAAAATAGTAAAGCTAACTCCATGGGCTGGAATGTGTTTTTGCCTGTGTGCTAGCAGTGACAGGGGTTACTCTTTCTCTCCCCTGCTGCTTAAATCTTTGGCTACTTTTGAGAGAAAAGTCTAGACAGAGGCTGGGGTTTAGGACTGACAGTAAGTGGCAGGTGATCACCTCCTGCACCCCTGTACAATAAAGGAGGGCTTTATACGTTGTATAAACCCCCAATATTTCTCATGAGCACTTGAAAGAGATCTATAAATAATGGCTTTGAGTACAGATTCCCTCTGGATCTGGGGCCTCTGAGCCATTACAGACTGACAAACCAACCTCCACTTGTTTATCTATTTATTAAGATTTTAGCTTATATCTTCTTATCAGTTTGTATGACAGCCACCTCCTTCCCTTATACTCTGCCACAGGTAAGCCAATTACACATCTCATCCCTCTTTGGAGAGGTTTATCCCTTCTTGAAACTTCAGGTCTCTGATGGGTCAAGAGAAGTTCAGATTTTGTTGTTTATCTGGCTTTTTCTTACTGTTAGGGGAGAACAACACTCTTTCTAATTTGCTACATCTCGAATGGAAGGAGAAATTCTAAGTCCACTGCTTAGATTTAAAATATATTTAAAATTTATATTTAAGATTTAAAACAGTTCACAGTTCATCAGGGTGTATTTTATTGGTATGACAATATATTTTAGTTATTTAAAGCAATGTTATTTTTGTGTGCTGCCTAAGGCTTCTTTAAAGGTAAGGTATCATAATATTTGTAGCCTCTTTTGGAGAAGCTTTGTTCAATATATTATTATGCAAAAAAGGGCTCAGGTGGTACTGTGATATAATAAGAAATACATATTTTGTTCTTAGTCCCTGGGTCCTGGCTAAAGCTACTAAAAACCCTTATAATTTCCTAAGTGATGATAGCAATAATTGCAAAATTAGTTAGTTTTGTTGTAATATTTAGTTTTACTCCCCAGTGACAAAGGATGTGATAAGGATGAAAGATTTATACTTAGGTATTTATAACTAGACAGTTTCAGCCACAGCTAAGTTTATGTTAATGAGGTAACTTTTCAAAAACCCTTAAGGATAAGTTACTGATTGGCAGAGGAATCAACTATATAATTAAAGGGTTGGAACTTTTAGTCCCACCTCATGACCTCCAGAGAGGGGAGAGAGGCTAGAGGTTCAATTATATCACCAATGGCCAATGATTTAATTAATTGTGTCTACATGATGAAACTTCCTTAAAAATGGAAACCAAAGAGGTTCAGACCAATTCTGAGTTGGTGAACACATCCACATCCTGGGAGCGTGGCATGCACAGACAGGACATGGGCTCAATGTGAACCCCTCCTTTGTGTCATGGTAACTCAGTGAATGAATACAGCTTGAAGCTGCTCCAGCCAGCCTTACCAGGGCCCCAGTATCTGTCTACATTAGGCTTTAAAACTTTATCCAGGATTGGTCTGCATAGGACCTATAGTGGAGAGAAGAGCCACAGGATCATAGGACATATAGTTGGCCTTGGAGCTGTCCAGAATGAAGAGATTTGCCTTTGCTCCAAGGCCAGATCAGTGCCAATTTCAACTATTTTCCTTAAAAATAACATTTTTTCTATGAAATGGTGTGAATTATAGTTGTCCAACATTCTATTATGACAATTTTCAAACATAAAAAAAAGTTGAATACTGTTATATAGCTACCAAAATAGCTAAAATTAGAAAGATCAACAAAAACAAATATGAGCATGGCTGTGAAGCAACCAGAAATCTTGTATATTGCTGCAGGAAATGTAAACTGGTACAACCACTTTGGAACACTGGCATTATTTACAAAAGTTGAATCTATGCATAGCTTGTGACTACCAATTCATTCCTGACTATAACTCAACAGAATTTTATGCATATGTTCCCCAAGAGACAAATTTCAAGACTGTTCTTATCAATATTATTTGTAGAAACTAAAGAATAGAAACAATCTGCCTATACACCATTAGTAAAATGAGATATGCTTAAGATAAAATGTTATCTAGCAGCAAAAATGAATAACCTTCAGCTACATACAAAATATGGACAAATCTTGCAAATGTAATATTGAGCCAGAGAAACGAGACATAAAAACATACACACTTTGTGGTTTGCTGTCTATAAAGTTGAAGCCTAGGAAAACCTAAATTATAGACATATAAGTCTCCAAAAGCTAACTCTGGGGAGGAGCAAGAAGGTGGTTATTGAAAGGGGCTTGATGGCAGCCTCTGAGGTATAAGCAATGTTCTAATTGATGGCCTGGGTCATAGGTGCATGAGATATGATGATTCATTGATCTGTTCATTTTGATGGTTTACCTTTGTAAAAAAGATATATGCCAATAAGAAGAAAGGAGAAAAAATTTGAAAGGATCTTACAGTGCATACCCATACATTCATTACTAGATACTATAATAAACAGTTTACTATCCTTGCTTTTTCACCTATCCATCCATTTCTTTAGCCACCCATCAGGACTTACTATTGTTATTGATGATGATGAAAAATGGTATTTTTGACATGCAGGCCATGAAGCTATAGTTTGTCAAACAACTCAGCCTGGCCTCCCCACCACATTTCTTTGCCAAGCCAGGGTCACCCACAAACCTACCTCTTCCCTGTTACTTTCTTCCCTGGACCTCCTTCCTTGTCTTAGTTTGAGCAGATGAGCACAAGATTAGAGATTTTCTAAAGTTGGCAAAAACCAAGGAAACAAACTCCTTTATGGGGTCAGACCCATCTGGTTACACATTTTCTTAACTGCACCATCAACATACACGCAGCTTCAGCCAGTGAAACCAGCCCTGAAACTGCAAGGCTCATGCCTAGGTGTGCTAACTCCTGGAAGCCCAGACTGACTTGAAACATGTCCAAAGCTATCCTAGAAACCGAAAAGATTATTGTTAATTATGAAATGAAATTTCTTTTTGTTTTCAAGGATAGGGAGGGGCTGAAAAGTGTTAAGGATGCCCAACTGTCCTCTAAAGAAACTTTAATTCTTCTCCATGGGAGAAGCTGCCTTGAAGCAGATAAGCAAGCCTGTTCTGGCAGTGTGATTCTTACATGATGGACCCTCCAGGGGCACCTCGAGAGGAGGGAGCCTGTGTGCACATGCAAGGTGGCAAGGTGGGGGATGACTGGGCTTTTTAACCTTTTTTGTGGATTGGAGCCCTTGGCTGTCCAGTGAAAAATTTGATGTTTTGTTAGAGTAATCATTTTAAGTGTTTAAAATAAATTCACAGGATTGCAAACAGAACTGATCATGCTAAAGTACAGCTACCAAAATATTTCTTCAAATTTGTGATAGAGCAAAAGATAACTTCCTTATTATATTAAATAACAAGATCTAACTGTAAGTCTGATAAGTACCGTACTTTTGGAGTAGTGACAAATGTAACAATATTCCAAGAAACCCACAATGATAGGAATGAGATATGAAAACATGTATGATTTCTATTGTTATAGGTACTGTTAATACTATGCAACATTTCAGTCACAGGAAAGAAATGGTACATTTTAGTTATAAGTAAGTGACCATAAAGATGCCATATTTTTCACATCTAAGCTTACAGATCCCGTGAATTCTGTCTGAGGACCTGAGGATGAGAACTTCTGGAATATAGGGGCTTTCTCCTTGTCTCTTTTTAAATTTGTCTCTGATGATAAAATGTTCCCTGTATCTAGGCAGATACCCCAAAAAATTATAAGTTGAAAGCAAGGACCCAAACATATCCTTGTACACCAACGTGAATAGCAGCATTAGTCACATTAGCTAAAAGGTACAAAGGAAACAAATGTCCACCAACAAATAAAAGGATGAACAAAATATAGTATGTATATATAGACACACACACACATATGCACACATACTGGAATACTACTCAATCTTAGAAAGGAAGGAAATTGGGGGGCATCTGGACAACTCAGTTGGTTAAAGCATCTGACTCTTGGTTTTGGCTCAGGTCATGATCTCATGGTTTTGGCTCAGGTCATGATCTCATGGTTTATAGGTTTGAGCCTTGCACTGGGCTTCTTGGTGGCAGTACAGAGCTTGCTTGGGATTCTCTCTCTCCTTCTTTCTCTGCCCCTCCCCCCTTTCAAGATAAATAAACTTTAAAAAATTTTTTTAAAAGAAAAGAAGGAAATTCTGACACCTGCTATAGTATGGGTGAGACTTGAGGACATCACACTAAGTGAAATAAGTCTGTCACAAAAATACAAATACTGTATGATTCCAGTTATATGAGGTAGAATACCAAAATTCATAGAGACAGAAAGTAGAATTACCAGGGTTAATTACTGTGTGATTACCAAGGCCTAAGGGTAGAGGAAATGTAAAGTTATTGTTTAATGGGGACACAGTTTTAGTTTGGGAATATGAAAAAGTTCTGGAGAAGGATGGTGGTGACGGTTACACAATAGTGTGAATGTGCTTCATGTTGCTGAATTATGCACTTAAAATGGTTAAAATGGTAAATTTTATGTATCTTTCATCACCATTAAATTATTTTTAAAAGTTTTTAAAAGACATAGAAGCACTGTATTCCTTCCTTACACCTTGTCCTATATATCTCTTCCATTTGGCTCTTCTTGAGTTGTAGGCTTTATAATAAACTGGCAAATGTAAATAAGTGTAAAACTGAGTTCAGTGAGCCAGTCTAGCAAATTATCAAACCTGAGGAGGGGATAGTGAGAACTCCTGATTTATAGCCAGTCAATCAGAGTGGCCAGCCATAAGATTGACAGGTGAAGGTTGGGGGAAGCAGTATTGTGTAACTGATCCCTCAACCTGTGAAATTTGGACCTAATCCACAAAGTTAGTATCAGAATTGAATTAAATTGTAGGACACCTGGTTGATGTCTGCTGAGAATTGGAAAATGGCTTGTTGTGGAAAAACCTACACATTTGATGTCAGAAGAGTATAGAAAGAATGTTTTTTTATTAGCTAATATCCAGAATATTTAAAGAACTTCTACAGATCACTAATAAAAGTCAGATAATTCAGTAGAAAAATGAGCCATACCATGTGCATGCCCTTTTCCTGGACTGTGGTACCACCTTCATCTGTGCATCACACTCCTCAGGAGAAAACGGGAGGACGATTCCAGCAGCTATCACTACTGAGGACCCCAATGGTCTTTAATGCTGCCACTAACATCCACAGCCCTCACTGCTGAGGACCCTTATAATCTTTGCCAATTCTTTTTTTTCCCAATGTTTATTAAGTTTTGAGAGACAGAGCACCAGTGAGGGAGGGGCAGAGAGCGAGGAGACACAGAATGCACAGCAGGCTTCAGGTTCTGAGCTGTCAGCACAGAGCCTGATGTGGGATTCGAACCCACAAACCGTGAGATCATGACTCGAGCTGAAGTCAGACGCCCAAATGGCTGAGCCACCCTGGCACCCCATCTTTGCCAATTCTGATTGCATCTGACAAAGCTGCCTAGAATCCATGCCACTGTGCCTCCTCAAGTGAGAGTTACTGCTGCAACTTTACCGGAACAGGAGATACTACTGCACGCCAACCCACCCAAAGCCAGAGCTGCCACATCCCCACTGGACTCAGCACTGCTGTACACTCCTGGAACTAGTGTTTTCATACATGCTCAGACCCAACACCAGGCCTACTGCCACTGCATACCTAACTTAGCCAAGGCACTTGTTCTGGGTGTCTTTCCTCACTAAAGCCAGTTCATAAAGTCTAGAAAAAGTGACTGCTCCTTCAAATGTGTAGAGACCAATGTAAAGCAATAGGGACATGAAAAATCAATGAAACAGGGCACCATGAAAGGGATATGATAACCAAACCCAAAAAAGTTAAGATCTACAAATTAACTGATGAAGAATTTAAAATAATTGCTCTTCACATTGAAATGGAAATATGCTAAAGAGCAATGTAAAAGCAGATGAAAACATAAAGTTTAGGGGCATCTGGGTGGCTCAGTCAGTTGAGCATCTAACTCTTGGTCTCAGCTCAGGTCATGATCTCAGGGTAGTGGAATCAAACCCCACATCAGACTCTGTGCTGAGCATGCAGCCTGCTTAGGATTCTCTCTCTCTCTCTCTCTCTCTCTCTCTCTCTCTCTCTCTCTCTCTCTCTCTTTGCCTTTTCCTCTCTCTCTCCCTCCCTCTGGCCCTCGTCCCCCCCTACTGTTTATTTAAATTAAATAAAATTTAAAAAGTACTAAATAAATAAAAAAGAGAAAACAAACTCTATTTGTAATGTTAAATATATAGACAAATACAAAAAATGTAATACTCTACTGGTAGAGCAATACTTTTACTACAAGAATAGTGTTGGGTGGAGGTGGAGGTAAAAATGTAAAGTGTTGTATGTGATTGAAGTTAGGTTGCTTTCAACTTAAAATAGACTATTATAATTCCAAGGTAATTTATGCAAGCTCAGGGTACTGTAAAGAAAAGAAACCTCTAATAGATGCACAAAAGATAAAGAGAAAAAAACCAAAGCAAATCAATACACAGAATCATCAAATAACAAAGAAGGCAGCAAGAGAGGAAAGAAATAACTACAAAACAGAAAACAATAAATAGCAGCAATCAATAATTACTATATCAATAGTTACTTTAAATATAAATGGATTAAACCTATCAATAATTACTTTAAATATAAACGGATTATACTCTAATCAAAAGTCGTAGAGTGGCTAAATGGATAAAAACAAATCCAGTGATATGCTATCTACAGAAGACTCATTTTAGATTTAAGGACACACATAGTCTGAAAGTGAAAGGATAAAAAAGATATTTCATGCAAATTCATTCCAGAACAAAGCAAGGGTGGCTGTATTTATATCAGACAAAATAGGCTTTAAGTCAGAAACTGTCCTTAGAGTCAAATAAGGTCATTACATAATGATAAAGGGATTAATGAAATAGGATGATATGACAATTATAAATATGTATGCATCCAACATCAGAGCACCTAAATATATAAAGCAAATAACAGATCCAAAAGGAAAAGTGACAGCAATTCAATAATAGTTGGAGACTTCAATATCCCACTTTAAGTAACATATAGAACATCCAGATAGAAAATCAATAAAGAAAGAGCAAACATGAACAACACTATAGACCAAATGAATTTAACAGACACATTTAGAACTTTCCACTCAGTAGAAGAGTACACATTCTTGGGGCACCTGGGTGACTCAGTCTGTTAAGCGTCCAACTTCGGCTCAGATCATGATCTCACTCTTCGTGGGTTCGAGCCCCGCATTGGGCTCTGTGCTGACAGCCAGCTCAGAGCCTGAAGCCTGTTTCAGATTCTGTAACTCCCTCTGCCTCTGACCCTCCCCTGCTCACGCTGTTTCTCTCTCTCTTTCTCTCTCTCTGTCACTCTCTCAAAAATAAATAAAACATTAAAAAAAATTTTAAAGAATACACATTCTTGTCAAGTTTACAAAGAACATTTTCCAGAATATATTACATGTTAGGTCACAAAACCAGTCTTGACAAGGTTAAGATGATCAAAATAATTCCATGTTATCTTTTCCAACTACAGTGGAATGAAACTAGAAATCAATAACAGTAAGAAAATGTGAAAATTCACAAGTACATCAAAACTAAACAACACATTCTTGAACACCCATTGGAGCAAAAAGGAAATCAAAAAGGACTTAAAAAACTATCTTTAAGTGTGCCTGGATGACTCAGTTAGTTAAGTGTTTGACTTCAGCTCAGGTGATGATCTCATGAGCCCTGCATCGGGCTCAAGCCTGGAACCTGGAGCCTGCTTTGGATTCTGTGTCTCCCTCTCTCTCTGCCCCTCCCCAAATCACACTCTGTCTTTCTCTCTCAAAAATAAACATTAAAAATTTTATAAAGAATTACCTTTAGACAAATGAAAATAAAAATACATGTATGTAAAATGCCACTAAATGTTATACTCTAAAATGGTTAAAATGGCAAATTTTATGTTAAGTACATTTTACCACAATGAAAAATTTTTAAAAAAGGAATGAAGTCCTGATGCATGGTACAACGTGGATGAAACTTGAAAACATTATTCAAAGTGAAAGAAGTTAGACACAGAAAACCACTTATTGTATAATTCGATTTAAATGAAATGTCCAGCACAGCCCAATTCATACAGATATAGTGTAGATTATCAATAGACTGCCCTGGAGGAAACTTGGAATGGGAGTAACTGCTCATAAGTAGCATGGGATTTCTTTTGGGTATGGTGAAAATATTCTGTAATTAAATAGTGGTGATAGTTATACACATATGTGAATATAGCTAAAACTACTGAAATGTATACTTTTGGGCATAATTTTGACTATGCTTTATGAGGAAGTATATAACATAGGAGTTAAATTCACAGGCTTTGGAATCAGACAGATTTTACTTTGGGCCTGGCCTCCAAAATGTGAGAGCTCTCTGATCTTGAACAATTTATTTTCTATCTCTAAACTATTTTTCCTATGTAAAAAGGAGATTACTATAACTCATATTTAGGTTGTTTCAAGATTTAGTGATACTATATATTTAAAGCATTTAAAGTAAAAAAAAAAAAAAAAAGAAAGAAAGAGTTTTACCAAATACTGAAAAAAGAAGCCTAAGGTACTTAGAGTCCATAAAAATGGGAGCTATTATTATAATCATCTATTATTCCATAGGTATACATCGATGAATGACTGGAAGGAAATATGTATTGCTTGTCAAAAAAAAACCTAATCACTAGATGTTAAGATTATGCACGATTGCTCTTTTCTTCTAAGTTTTGTTTATTTTATAAATATTCTACAGTGGCCATTTTAATTTTATAATATAGCTAGAATAAACTTTGTGTATTACTATTAAAATTTTTGCAAAGTTTCACTTTTAAAAAGAAGCAACACTGTTCTAAACTCTAGAAAATTCTGCCCAATGATCTTCCATGAGGCATTTGCTTAGTTTGTTGGGTGTGGTTTCTATTTTGGGGAAATAACCATGGAAATCAACATCTCAGAAGTACCACCATGATCGCAAATGGTCTAACAAGTGGTACAATGACTGACTGTATGGCAAGATCAGAAGTAACAGAGCCGAGGCTACTGCATCAGGCAGCTTTCCAGATTGTTGACAGTAGTTATGTAACGGAATATGCAGCAGAGTGGAGAGCTGTGTCAGGCCAACAGATTTAGTGGTCCACTGTTGTTGATTGGTTGAGTGACCTTGTAATTGTAACCTAAGTAGTTAGGAGTCTTTGTTTATGGAAGGTTTCTAGGACTGCCATCTTTTATAGGCATCCTTATAGCAGTGTCTATAGTACTGCAAAACTGTTCAATTTCTGGTTTTCTTTGGAAGAGACTGTAAATCTTGTGTTGCAAAGGTATTGATCCACAGAATTCCAGTGTGATAATACAAAAATCTCCAACATTTGCCAACATATATCATCTGTTTCTATGATGGGAAGTTATACGATATTTGCAGAAAAAGATAGGTATAAATACATTTAATTTTATGGTTCATAGGATAGCACCATCATTGCAAAAATGGAACAATTCTTGTGTAATATCTGAAAAACAGTATGAAACTTTTTCACCAAGAACATTGCTTGTATTTTATCTTCCCTAATGTTTATCTTTTCTTTTGTCTTAAAAGTCTTTAAAAAATTTTTAATGTTGATTTATTTTTAACAGAGAGAGACAGAGACAGAGACCGAGCATGAGTGGGAGAGGGGCAGAGAGAGAGGGAGACACAGAATTGGTAGCAAACTTCAGGCTCTGAACTGTCATCATAGAGCCAGATGAGGAACTTGAACCCACAAACCACGAAATCATGACCTGAGCTGAAGTCATAAGCTTAACCAGCTGAGCTTATTCAACAAGTGGCACTTGTCTTAAAAGCTTTTAGCCAATAAACCAATCAATGGAAACTTTTTGTACTATTCTTCTGTTTTGAGTAAAGAGTTCTTAAATTGAAATTCTTTACTCCTACCCTGGATGAGAACGTCATGTAGATTTCTACATGTCTAGTTCTGCTCTAATAATAAAAGAAAATCTTTGTCCCATTAAAATAAAAATCTCTTTTTATAATTTACACTCTTCAAATCATTGCTTTCTTCCAGCAACTCCAAGCCCTGCCTACTTGAGTACTTTACTCCTCCTAAACACAGAGACTAATTTAGCAGTAGGTCAGTTATACAGATCATGCCAATCTGGACTTATCAGAGTGATGTCTCAGGACATTAGGGCCAAGTTGATCTAAGAATAAATCCTGTGATTTCTTCAGGCACTACCAAGAGCATATAAGTCTGGCTAGAGGTTTGTCAATTTTGTTTACTTTTTCAAAAAACCAACTCTTGGTTTCATTGATCTGTTCAATTGTTTCTTTAGTCTCTATGTTGTTTATTTCTGCTCTAATTTTTACTATTTCTCTTCTTCTACTGGGTTTAGGCGTTCTTGTTGCTCTGCCTCTAGTTCCTTTAGGTGAGCTGTTAGATTTTGGACTTGCGCTTTTTCTAATCTCTTGAAATAGGCCTGGAGAGCAATGTACTTTCCTCTTAGGACTGCCTTTGCCGCATCCCATAGATTTTCAATTGTTGTGTTTTCATTTTCATTTGTTTCCATATATTATTTAATTTCATCTCTAATTGCCTGATTGGCCCATTCATTCTTTAGAAGGGTATTCTTTAACCTCCATGTTTTTGGAGGTTTTCCAGACTTCTTCCTGTAATTGATTCCAAGTTTCAAAGCATTGTGATCTGATAGTGTGCATGGTAGGATCTCTATTCTTTTATATTTATTGAGGGCTACTTTATGTCCCAGTATGTGATCTTCTTGGAGAATCTGCCATGCGCACTTGAGAAGAAAGTAAATTCCCTGGCCTCAGGATGTAAAGTTCTAAATATATCCGTCAGGTCCATCTGCTCCAATGTGTCTTTCAAGCCCATTATTTCTTTAGTGATTTTCTGTCTGGTTGACCTATCCATTGCTGTAAGCGGAGTATTAAAGTCCCGTGCTATTAGCACATTCTTATCTAGAAGCTTGTTTCTGTTTGTGATTAACTGTTTTAGATATTTAGGTGCTCCCATATTCGGTGCGTAGACATTTATGATTGTTAGTTCTTCCTGATGGATGGACGCTGTAATTATTATGTAGTGCCCTTCTTCATCTCTTGTGATTGTCTTTAATTTAAAGTCCAGCTTGTCTGATATAAGTATAGCTACTCTGGCTTTCTTTTGAGTTCCTGTAGCATGATATATATTTCTCCATCCCCTTACTTTTAATCTGAAGGTATCTTCCCGTCTAAAATGAGTTTCTTGTAGACAGCCTATAGATGGATTTTGTTTTTTAATCCATTCTGCTACCCTGTGTCCTTTTATTGGAGCATTCAGCCCATCTACATTCAGTGTTATTATTGAAATATGTGGGTTTAGAGTCTTTGTATCTTTTGTAGGTTCATATTTGTGGTGGTGTCTCTGGTATCTTTGTTTCTTGCCACCTTTCCTTCAGAGCATCCCCCTCAGGATTTCTTGTAGGGCTGGCTTCGTGGTGACCAATTCTTTCAATTTCTGTTTATTTGGAAAGGTTTTTTATCTCTCCTTCTATTTTGAATGACAGGCTTGCTGGATAGAGATTTCCTGGCTGCATATTTTTACTGTTCATCACATTGAAGATCCTCTGCCATTCCTTTCTGGCCTGCCAAGTTTCAGTAGACAGGTCTGTCACCACTCTGATAGGTTTCCCTTTATGTTAGGACCCTTTTCTCCCTAGCTGCTTTCAAAATTCTCTCTTTGTCCTTGTATTTTGCCATTTTGACTATGATATGTCGTGCAGAAGATCGATTCAAGTTACGTCTGAGGGGAGTCCTCTGAGCCTCTTGTATTTCCACATTGACTTCCTTCCCCAGATCGGGGAAGTTCTCTGCTATAATTTGTTCCAGGACTCCTTCAGCACCTTTCCCTCTCTCTTCCTCTTCTGGGATTCCTATGATATGGATATTGTTGCGTTTGACCGTATCGCTGAGCTCTCAAATTCTTCTTTCCTTTTCCTGGATCAGGTTGTCTCTTTTTTTGTCAGCTTCTTGTTTTTCTAGAATGGTGTCTTCTAAATCACTTGTTCTCCTTTCTGCCTCTTTAATCCGTGCATTGGAGGCCTCTAATTTATTATGTATCTCATTTATCGCATTTTTTAATTCTTCATGCCTATTTTTATTTTCCATTCTGTCTTTAACCATAGTTTCTTTGATGTCCCCTATGTTTTTTTTCAAGCCCAGATATTAATGTTACCATTATTATTCTAAAGTCTTGTTCAGTTATGCTTCTGATATCTGTTTGAGCAGTTCATTAGCTGTCATTTCTTCTTGGAGTTTCTTTGGAGGAGAGCTCTTTTGTTTCATCATTTTAGTTTGCTTTCCGGCTCTTGTTGGTTTTAAAGACCTGTTATACTCTCTGTATATGTGAGCGCTGCTATATCCAAGAAGAGTCTTTGACTTTCCAGGGCCTATCCTTTCAGAAAGTGTTTTTTGAATGGTATCTCTTGGTCTCTCTTGTTGGGACCTTGGTTATTTTATTTTCCTATTCGTAGTGATATTTGGGACTCTCCACCCTGTGTACTCTGGGTTTGTTTCTTGAGGTAGCCCTGGAAAAGAAAGACAGACAAATACACAGGGAGCAGGAGCACACACATGCACAGGCTAATTCAACTAACATGCAAAGCGAGAGGGAAAACGAAAAAGTTAAGAGAAAAGACAGAGGAGGGAGGGCGAATAATAGGGAGTATAAAATACATAAAAGGGTCAAAAAGAGGAAAAGAAAAGGAAAAAGGAAGAAAATTGATGGACAAAGAATGGTTTAAA
This sequence comes from Proteles cristata cristata, assembly GCA_017311185.1. Classification (NCBI taxonomy): domain Eukaryota; kingdom Metazoa; phylum Chordata; class Mammalia; order Carnivora; family Hyaenidae; genus Proteles; species Proteles cristata. Next base: position 74,506 of record JAESUZ010000755.1, on the reverse strand, counting down.
GCATATAACTGGATTTCCCAGCTACAGTTAAATAGCCGTGTGTATGTAGTGCTGGTTGAAGAGCATAGAGAAAGAGAGAGAAGACAGGGTGGGATGAGGCAAAATTGGAAATAGAATGAACAGGCAGAAGGAATAAGAAGCTTTTTTCAAAGAGGTAAAGGGTAGAATATGGTTGGATAGGTGAGAGAAGGATGCTGGAATTATCCAGAGAAGCTATATAGTCAAAGTACTCCTGAGAGAAAGAGATGAAAATGTCGGTAGATGTAGAATTTACATTTACAGAATGGACTCGTTGTGATTGTTTAAGCAAGCTGGCGACCAGAGTTAATCAGGTCAGTGTTCTGGGGAAAAAAGAGAGAAAAGAGAAAGAAGAAAAAAGAACAAAAAAGGGGGGCGAGGAGGGCAGCTCTGAGGCAGGGATGGGCGTGGCGTGATCCAATGCCTCAGGCGGGAGCTCTGCCTTGGCGGTTGTGGGGAGGAGAGTGACGGTGCTCCAGTCCCTTCTTGAACCAAGCGTTGCACCTCGCTTTTTTGGGTGTGTAAACTCCCCGTACTGGGGGTGCACCCGAAGTTGGTTGCACTCTTCAACCCAGGCCAGTTCCAATCTCCAGATCCCAGTCTATGAGCCCCGCTGAAATTGCCTTTGACACAGCTTCCCAGGCCACCCCCTCAGGCAATTCCAGGCCCCCTGCCGAGCTCTGGGGGCAGAGTCAGAATCTCTGCTTCCTTCTCTGTGTCAGGCTGGTGAGCATCGGCAGGGGCTTGCCTGCCGGGTGCGCAGAGCCCAAGCCTGCTGCAGTGAGGAAAACCAGGTCCCGCTATGGCTCGTCACCCGAAACTCGAACTCACAGGCAAGTTTCCCAGTTTTTAGCTCTTTGCCTTCCCTCTCGAGTTCCAGCCAGCCAGGAGCGCGGACGCCCGGTGTCCACGCGGCTCTTTCAGGGGCCCCAGCAGCCCGGGAGCTACAGTGGCGGCAGGCGCGCCACCACTCCGAAGTCCAGCCTCCAGGAGCCAGCACAATGAAGCAGTTTGTGTGCTCAGCTCCCCCTGAACCAGTTGGCACGAGGGGACCTGGTGTGCAGGTATTTGGCAAGTACGGTCTTTCTATGCACCGAGCGGAGGCTTCCCCCGCCCCTCCCCCCTCCCTGAGCGGATGTTTTTCAGACTCTCTCCTTTTCCCCTGTCATTCCCCGTAGAGGGTGGAGGGGGATCTCCTCCTACCCTGGTGTCTCTAATTCTGGCCTGATTTTATCTTCCCCAGTTCGCACTCACGTTAGAAGTCTTTCTCAGTGGATTCTGCGTCCTTTTTCTCCCAGTCTCTCAGGTTTTGAAAAGTTTCCAATGGCTTCAGATCTTTTCCGTGTGATGTCTGGGCGCGAGTGCAAGTACGGAGCTCCTTACTTCTCCACCATCTTGCCCCTCTCTCCAGGGTTTGATTTTTTTTATATTTTCTACTGAAAGAATACTAGCTGAATCAAAAAAGTACTGTATATGTGAAGTGAGAAAAGGGTAAAAAGGAATAGATTATTGGAAATTGTCACAGTGTTATTTACATTTAAATGATATGCTTTTATTTCCCCGTTATTAATTGAGCAATTATTCTATAACTATTTGTTAAGCAGCTCTTCCCTTTCCCAGTAACCTATGATTTCTCCTTTATCATATCAGTTCATACATAAATATGTGTCTATTTGAAAGTTATTGCTCATCAGTAACATTTTTCATGATATCAAGGAAGTTTGTCACTGTAGGGAAATAAATTAATATAATGAAAATATCTTGGGACACCAGGCTGGCTCAGTCAGTAGAGCATGCGACTCTAGATCTCAGGGTTGTGAGCTTGAGCTCCACATTGGCTGTGAAGCCTACTTAAAATTGAAAAAACAAAGGGGCACCTCGGGGCCTGAGTCGTTAAGCCACACAAGTTCTTGGTTTCAGCTCATGTCATCATCTTCCTGGTCCTTGAGTTTGAGCCCTGCATCCAGTCATAGGGCTCCATGGAGACAATGTGGAGCCTGCTTGAGATTCTCTCTCTCTGCCTCTCTCACTCATGCACTCACTCTCTCTCTTTCTCTCTCAAAATGAATAAATAAATAAAAACTTAAGAAAATATCACACTAATAATTCCCCTATCTTCATTTAATTTTCCTTTAGAGTATATGCATATGTACATATGTGTATGTGTGTGTGCTCATGCATGTGTAGGTGTGTACACATTGGGCATGATTTTTTATTTTTATAAAATCCACATAAAACCAACCATACTGTATTGTACTATAATATCTTCTTTTTTTAAACTGTATTTTTCTCATATCATGAAATTAAAAGTCACAAATGTAAAGAGCTCCATATCATTCGATCCTAGGGATACATTATAATTTATTTACCCATGCCTGTAAATTAGGTTGTTATGTTTATAACATTAAATATTATTTAAAAACAGTTTTGAGTAGCTGCTTAACAGCTCAGCAAAAGGTTATTCTCACAATATTTTGTTTCTTGATTTCCATAATGTTTTGATGTTAAGGTGGTCAAAAGAGGGGTCAAGTTTTTGCTGTTATGAATGAAACTACAAAAAGGTCTTTATTATAATAGATTGCTGATGGCATTTTGATTATATCTTTAGCATAATTCCACAGATGTACAATTACTGTATCATGTATATGTACTCTTGGCTAGCTCTTCCATTTTAATGTTCTATTTGTTAAATCTGTGCCAGTGCCAAATAGCTTTGTATAATGCCAATTTAGAGGTTGTCACTCTCTCTGGACACACACACACACACACACACACACACACACACACACACACACATTGGCAAGTTCCCCTTTAATTCTCTCTTTTATACAATTTTTTGGTATTTTTTACTTTTTTATTCCTATAAAAGAATTTCAGAATTATTTGTCACTTTAAAATATGTAATTGAAATTATCATTGGGATTCCTTTAAATTTGTAATTTGTAAAGAATTGACATATTTACAATTCTGCCTCTTTCTATCTAAATTTTGTTTTAATTTTTAATGTTTATTTTAGAGAGAGAGAGCGAGAAAGAGTGTGAACAGGAGAGGAGCAGAGAGAGGGAGAAAACAGAATCCGAAGTAGGCTCCAGGCTCTGTCAGCACAGAGCCCGACATGGGGCTTGAACCCACGAACAGTGAGATCACGACCTGAGCTGAAGTCTGACACCCAACCAACTGATCCACCCAGGCACCCTTCTATCTAGATTTCTGGTATCTCCTTTGATTGATTTAAAATTTATTTTTTGTCACTCAGCAAGGTTTCATGTTTTATTTTTTCTTTTTATGTAGATCTCGCACGTTTCTTCTTAAATGATTATGTTTAGGAATTTTATATATTTTATATATTTTTTGTTTCTTTTTTAAAATACCATTTTACTATGAATACTTTGTTTTTGTGTTTGTTTCTAGTATATTTGAATTTTAATCTAATTTTTGTATTGTGCTAATTCCTTGACCTCTGTTGTTAGTACTAATTAGGATTCTATTTAGACAATGATATGACCTATAAGTAAGGATAATTTTGCCTCTTTTTCCAACAGTTATTATTTTTTGCTTCATATCTTACAACACTGAGTAGAAAAACAATAACAATTTTAAATTATGGTTTTAAATCTCTAATTTCAACTGAGTGCTTCCCATGTTTACTACTAAATACAATGTTCATGCTAAAAAAATGTTTTTTAGATTACCTAGAAAGGTTTTTTGGGGGCGCTTGGGTGGCTCAGCCAGTTAAGTGTCTGGCTTCGGCTCAGGTCATGGTTTCCATGGTTTCCACATTTCGTGAGTTCAAACCCCACATCGGGCTCTGTGCTGACAGCTCAGAGCCTGGAGCCTGCTTAGGATTCTGTCTCCCTCTCTCTCCACCCCTATCTCTCTCTCTCTCTCAAATAAATAAACATTAAAATTTTTTTAAAAAGAAAGTTTTTTGTATATGAGGAAGAAATTTTATTTTCATCAAATGATTTTTCAGCATCTATTGAGGTGATTGTATAATGTTTTCTTTTGACTTATAGATGTAAAGACTTTTATTGAAAAAATAAAAATATAACTGCTCTATAACTACATAATTGAAGTTGGATGTCTATCTTACCCTATTGACAAAAATCAACTCAGAATATAGTAAAGACTTAACTTAAAATCAAAAATTTTAAGACTCTTAGGAGAAAAGTTTCTGACATTGACTTTGACAATGATTTCATGGACTTGACATCAAAAGCACAATAAAATGAAAAATAAACAGGTGGACTACATCAACTAAAAAGCTTCTCTACAGCAAGGGGAAAATCAACAGAATGAAAAGGCGACCTGTGGAATATGAGAAAATATTTGCTGAACCAGATATCTGATGATTAATTAAAATCCAGAATACATAACTCATACAACTCAATAGCAAGAAAACAAATAACTCAGTTTAAAAATGGAAAAAGGACCTGAATAGACTTTGCTGTAATGAAGACATACAAATGGCTAACAAGTATATTAAAAGGTACTCAACATCAATCAGTAATCACCAGGGAAAAGCAATTCAAAACCACAATGAGATATCACTTCACATATGTTGGGATGCCTATTATAAAACACAAACACACACACACACAAGATAACAAGGGTTGGTGAAGATGTGGAGAAATTGAAACCCTTGTACACTGTTGATGGAAATGTAAAAGTTATGCATATTATTAAGCATGGTTAGGCAAAAGTTTTCATATTTCCTTGCTTTGTTCCTTTTATATCTCCAGATAATCTTAATACTCTAACTTCATACAAAAATTAAAAATATTTTCATACTTGTAAGTAATTTGAAATAATTTAAATATGATTTATATCCTTAATATTTTGAAATATTTGTAGATAAAAGTTTGGAGCCCATAATCTTTTGAGACAAGTCATATTTGGATTACTTTATACATTTTCTCGAATTACTATTATTCTTTTCAAATTTTCCATTTCATTCACTCTTAATCTTGGCAATTTATATTTTAAAAAGTGTGCCATTCATATAGTTTAAAACTTCTCTTCTCAGATTTTTTTCAAACTATTCATTTGAAATTATTGCTGCTCTGGAGAACAGTGTGGAGGTTCCTCAAAAACTTAACACTAGAACTCCCTTATGACCCAACAATAGCACTGCTAGGAATTTTCCCAAGGGATACAGGAGTGCTGATGCATAGGGGCACATGTACTCCAATGTTCATAGCAGCCCTTTCAACAATAGCCAAATCATGGAAAGAGCCTAAAGAGCCATCATCGACTGATGAATGGATCAAGATGTGGTTTTTATATACTATGGAATACTACATAGCAACGAGAAAGAATGAAATCTGGTCATTTGTAGCAACGTGGATGGAACTTGAGGGTATTATGCTAAGTGAAATAAGCCAGGCAGAGAAAGACAGATACCATATGTTTCCAGTCATATGTGGATCTTGAGAAATTTAACAGAAGACCATGGGGGAAGGGAAGGGGGAAAAGTAGTTACAGAGAGGGAGGGAGGCAAACCACAAGAGACACTTAAAGACTGAGAACAAACTGAGGGTTGATGGGGGTGTGGGGGAGAGGGGAAAGTGGGTGATTGTCTGAGAAGAACGCTTGTTGGGATGAGCACTGGGTGTTGTATGGAAACCAATTTGACAATAAATTTTTAAAAAAAAATATTTTGTGAAGACAAATAGCTTGCATATGTTAAACTGTTGATACAATAACTTAAGTACATAATTCAAAGATCAAAAAATTATTTGTTCCTTTCCACATTTCAGAAGACTAAAGTTTGGATTTTATTAATTTATATATTTGTGTGAGAGCTTTAAACCCATGAGTAAATATTATTTTTGACTAAAAAATGTTCAAACTGAAGGCAGAAACACTATGAAGTAATACATGGCTAAGAAATCTAGTGAATTTGAATTGTTTTAAAAATTCAATATTTTATAAATGAGACAAGATGAGTAGCATCTTTTGTGAAATTGCCTTTCCTAGAAAACAAATTATGCTTTAAAATAGAGTCTTTTTTTAGGGCTGGGAGGTAAATATTAGAGAGAAAAGTATGCAAGTCTAAGTGAATATGACAGAAATCACTTTTCAAATTGTTTTTATAAATTTGGTTTTCTTGATGTTGGTGATATCCTCTATGTAACAACTCACAAAAAGGCAAATGGAGGTTTAATCTGGAAAAGCTAGAGAAATTCACCACGCCTGGCAGCATAGGAAACTGTTACTTGGTTGTATTTGTCTCAACAACTTTACACTTAACCATGCTCTAGACAAATAAGAAACACAGAATTGGAAGTTGCCATTTTTAATTTTTTTAGTTAAATAATCCTTTAATGAATTTGTCTATTGTGTATTAATGTATGTATCTGGATTTAGAGATACAATTATGAAAGTATGAATCTAAATAAATATGTATGAATTTGATATTTAAATTGTCTAAACTAGTACATTAAAGGTTAATCTGTGTAGGAAATTGACCTATTTTCTCAACAGTATGATAGTAGACTAAGAATAAATTCCTCTGAAATCCTTACTACTTTGGTCTGGAGGAATTGTTCTGGGTTACAAAAAATATGAATATGAAGGACACAAAGATTATAACCCAGAGCAAATTAAGTTAAAAAGAACAACACTCAGATGGGGCACCTCGGTGGCTCAGTTTGTTGAGTATATGGTTCTTGATTTCAGCTCAGATCATGATCTCAAAGTTCATGGGATCGAGCCCCAGCTCTGTGCAGACAGGATGGAGACTGCTTGGGATTCTCTCTCTTCCTCACTCTCTTCCCCTCCCCTGCTTGCATGTGCTTGCACACCCTTTGTTTCTCTCAAAATTAAAAAAATAATAATAAAAATAAAAATAATCACTCAGATGTGTAAAATATATTTGAATTGTAATTAATCATTTTGTCTCTGGTTATGTATAATTAATTCCTTTTTGGATGATTGTATGAACTAGCATGTTACTTTTATTTTTAATTTGGTCCTTAGGATTTACTCCTTTATATTAGCCAGTGTAAGTTAATAGATATAATTATACTTCGGTATTATAATTTCTATGACATATTTCTTTAAAGACAATACTAATATATATAACTGTGATATTTTGAATGAGTTTTTGAATATGAGCTGGCTTGGCAAAACTATAATCTTTCATAATCTATTTTATTTTTATATTATTGAATTTTGCATTTTGAGCCTAGTCAATTGAGTTTTTTACAGGTATAATTTTATTAAACAAGAAATTGATTAAATTTAAGCTTTATGAAAGGAAAATTGGAAATAAATTGAATTATATTAATTCTAATTGAAAATAGTCCACTGTTCTGAAATTAACTTATTTGGTGATGTCATTTCTAGGGATAGAAATTGTCATTGGTAAATGTGATCATTATTATGGTATTTCATGTTATGCTGATTGGTGGTGACATATTTTCATAAGTAAATCACTGGTTATAAAATTCTTGGGCTGGCTTTCAAGTACAGTCCCAAGAACATAATACAGGGAAGCCAGTGTATGGCATATTTAATTCATATGAATGATTGCATTTATACCCAGAAAGCAATTACAGTCATTTGGAAAGTTAGAGCAATTATAAGCTAAATATGTGGGTATTATATTCAGATCTAAAAAAAGAAATTCTAGGACAGAGTGGTAGCAATAAATTTGACCAAAGTCAAATGCTATCTCCCTCTAAAGTCTACCATGGCATCCTCCCCCCTAGCCTTTATTCACATTTTAATTGTATTGTCACTATGTGTTTATCTGTATTTGTCTTTTCTACCTGCTTGATAAGCTTTTGGAATGGAAAGATCTTGTCTTAATTATAGTGATACCATATGTCATCATCTAGAACATTGCATTTGTTCCAGAACCCAGGCAATGACAGATAATAAATGTGGTTTTTAAATGGTGGTATTTAAACTGCATCATGGAATGAATTGGGAATAAAAGGGTGAAATAATATGAAGAAAATTATTAAGAAAGTAAAATGGATGAACAGAATTCCAAATTCCATTGAAGAATGTAACAACTTTAGGATTGTTTAAAACACAGGTCCCTTGAAATATCAGGTTATTTAGATTTTGTCCTTCCTCTCAAATTTATATCAAAAGATGACTGACACATTGAAGAGCAAATTTACCTGCAATATATTTTGTCAAGTATAGGACACACACTCTCAGTAACTGCTGTGTGGACCCACTTGGAACCACAGAGTTTGTTTGCAGATTATTTTAAACTGAAAACATTTGGCACACATTCCCAGTAACTGCTGTGTGGACCCACTTTGAACTCCAGAGGTAGTATGCAGATTATTTTAAACTGAAAACATTTGAGAATCAACAGATGCAGAAAGAAGCTTTCTCAGAATTTTCCTTATCTGACTAAAAGCAGAAATCTATAGGAAATGAGGCTGCCATAAATTCCCTCTTTGGGGTGGGCCTACTCCCAGGAAAGAAACCAAAAATAAACCTAACATAAATCCCTTTTTGGGGTGAGTTTCATGAAGAAGTCAGAAAGACCACTTGCACCTGCATAACATTATCACAACCTTTTTTATCTTTCATTTTTTATCATAAAATTTAATTTTTCTTTCCTAAGGAAACCTTATTCGTTTTTCCCATAGAAGCCTTTTGTCGCCACCCTCCATTCCTCTAAATTGGGTATATGAGCCTCTAACCTGAACCATTTAGCAAGCTAGCTACTTCCTTTGTTAGCTACTATATACATATGAATGATTTTTCATTGGTTTAATTAGCAAGCTCCCAGACACTAAATTTAAGAAAGTGGACCTCTGGTATGTAGGATATTTGAGTAGTCAAATATTCATTTGGTGATAGTGAGACAATACACAGATGAAATTGAAGTTGCCATTGAGATATGCTAAAATCTAAATCATATAAATTTCTCATTTACTAAAATATTTAAGTAAAATAACTCGATGTGGGAGAGACTGATTTTGGTCACAGAATTTTGTATAAGGAGCAGTTTTGAGAAGATAGTTAACTGCAGTGTGAATATGATCGAATGAGAGTAAATCCATACTCCAAATAACACCTGAGAAGGTGCTTTTTATTAGGGTTTTTGTTTGTTTGTTTGCTTCCAGTATTTGTTTAAAATTCTGTTAGTTAAAATATATTATAACATTAGTTTCAGGAGTAGAATTTAGGGATTCATCACTTTACATATAACACCCAGTGCTCATCACAACAGATGCCATCCTTAATACCAATTACCATTTAACACATCCCCCCCTCTGCCCACCTCCCATCTCACAACTCTGTTTCTTCTCGACGTTAAGAGTCTATTTTATGGCTTGCCTATTTCTATTTTTCCACAATATTCATCTGTTTCACATCTTAAATTCCATATGTTAGTGAAATCAAATGTATTTGTCTTTCTCTAACTGACTTATCTTGCTTAGCATAGTACACTCTGGGTCCAAACATGTCATTGCAGTGGTGCCTAGGTGGCTTAGTCAGTTGAGCATCTGACTTCTGCTCAGGTCATGATGTCTCAGTTCATGGGTTCAAGCCCCATGCTGGGCTCTGTGCTAACAGCTCAGAGCCTGGAGCCTGCTTCAGGTTCTGTGTCTCCCTCTCTCTCTGCCCCTTCCCTGCTCAGACTCTGTCTCTCTCAAGAATAAACATTAAAAAAATTATTTTTTAATGTTTTTTATTTATTTCTAGGAGAGAGAGGGAGAGACAGCGTGAGCAGGGGAGGGTCAGAGAGAGAGGGAGTCACAGACTGAAACAGGCTCCAGGCTCTGAGCTGGCAGTCAGCACAGAGCCCGACGTGGGGCTTGAACCCATGAACCGCGAGATCATGACCTAAGGGAAAGTCGGACGCTTAACCGACTAAGCCACCCAGGCGCCCCAAACATTAAAAAAATTAAATACAAAATAAAAAGCTGTAAAAAAAAAAAAAACAGGTCATTGCAAATGGCAAGATTTCATTCTTTTTCATGGTCAAGTAATATTCCATCACATACATACATATATGTCATCTTTCCTTTTTATTTTTAAAATAATTAATCAGTTAATGTTCATTTATTTTTCAAAAGAGAAAAACCTAGCGTGAGCAGGGGAGGGGCAGAGAGAGAGAGAGATGCAGATTCTGAAGCAGGCTCCTGGCTCTGAGCTGTCAGCACAGAGCCTGATGTGGGGCTCGATCCCATGAACCATGAGATTATGACCTGAGCTGAAGTCAGACTCATAACTGACTGAGCCATCCAGGTGCTCCTAAATTAATTAATCTTTTAATTTAAATCCAAATTAGTTAACATGTGGTGTAATAATGATTTCAGAAATAGAATTTAGTGATTCATTAACTACATAAAACACCTAGTGTTCATCCCAACAAGCACCCTCCTTAATGCCCATTTTCCATTTAGCCTATTCCCCACCCACCACTCCACCAGTAACCCTCAGTTTGTTCTCTGTATTTGAGAATCTCTTATGGTTTGTCACCCCCTCTGTTTTTATCTTATTTTTGCTTCCCTTCCCCTATGTTTATCTGTTTTGTTTCTTAAATTCCACATATGAGTGAAATCATGTGATATTTATCTTTCTCTGCCTGACCTATTTCATTTAGCATAATATACTCTAGTTCCATCCACATTGCAAATGGCAAGATTTCATTCTTTCTGATTTCTGAGTAATATTCCATTGTATATATATATATATACCACATCTTCTTTATCCATTCCTCAGTCGACAGACATTTGGGCTTTCCATACTTTGGCTATTGTCGATAGTGCTGCCCCTTCGAATCAGCATTTTTGTATCCTTTGGATAAATACCTAGTAGTGCAATTGCTGGGTCGTAGGGCAGTTCTATTTTTAATTTTTTGAGGAACCTCCATAATGTTTTCCAGAGTGGCTGTACCAGTTTGCATTCCCACCAGCAATGCAAAACAGTTCCTCTTTCTCCACATTCTCTCCAACATCTATTGTTGCCTAGGTGTTCATTTTAGCCATTCTGACAGATGTGAAGTGATATCCCATTGTGGTTTTGATTTGTATTTCCCTGATGATGAGTGATCAGCATCTTTTCATGTGTCTGTTAGCCATCTGGATGTCTTCTTGGAAAAGGTGTCTATTCATGTCTTCTGTCCATTTCTTCACTGGATTATTTGTTTTTTGGGAAGTTAAACTTTCACTCTTTGCAGAGGACATGGTACTTTATGTAGAAAACCCAAGACTCCACCAACAAAAAATGCTAGAACTGATACATGAATTCAGCAAAGTCTCAGGATATAAAATCAGCATAGAGAAGTCAATTGCATTTGTACACACCAATAATGAAGCAGCAGAAAGAGAAATCAAGGAATTGATCCAAGTTACAATTGCACCAAAACCCATAAAATACCTAGGAATAAACCTAACCAAATTGGTGAAAGATCTATACACTGAAGACTATAGAAAGCTTATGAAAGAAATTGAGGAAGACAGAAAGAAATAGAAAAACATTCCATGCTCATAGAAATTGGAAGAACAAATATTGTTAAAATGTTCATACTACCCAAAGCAATGTACATATTCAATATAATCCCTATCAAAATAATACCAGCATTCTTCCCAGAGCTAGAAAAAACAAGCCTTTTACTAGGTTTTAAGCCCAATATCAACTGACTTGAATTTTGTAAAGGCCAGGACATCGTTGTATAAGTCAGACCATGTTATTAAGGACAGTAGTACCTAGAGGAAGAGAACTGGGCACTTTGGGGTGAATGTGAACAACTCAGATCAATTATATTTTGTTTAGTAAATATTGCTTTTATTGTTTTATTGCATTGAAAAATAACCTTATAAGTGGAAATTTACTACTAAATAGAAAGATACTCAGTAAGTAGAACAATCCGTGGATCTCTTCATGATCTTGTTAAACTGTTGTAACTGCTATTGTCTTTTTTAAACTGATTCTAATATTACATATTGGGACATTGTTAGATTTAGAAACTGTTCACATAATTTATTGAAGATGAAGAAATACTAATTATTTGAGCAAAGTTTATAATTTTTAGGTTACTATTTATGGTATTACATTTGATATAATGTGTCAGATGACACTGTAGTGCAAGTTAAAAAGTTTACTGAGCTGATTATGAGATTTAATTCATTTTTAATCAGTAAACAGAAAACTTTGGCCTTACAGCAAATTTTCATCCAAGTAGCTTACCAGAAAGATGTAATTTAATAGGCAACTCTAAGCCACTGGAAGATAAGTTTTAAAAAGTATAGCATCAATACAAATGTTCTTAGGCTGATGATATCCTGAGGCTAGGAAACCATTTCTGCCATCTTGACTCCTTTCTTTCGTCACTTGGCATTTTATGACTCACTTATATTTATTAGAATCAGATTTAGGTTCTCTAATTGTTTCACAAATCTGAAGTTACTGTTTAAAGAAACCTATTTTCCCTTATCTCTAAGAAAGGTTTTACTCCAAGAACAATTAGGTTAACAAAATCTATGTAAAGGTATTCAGACTTTTATTTATTTAATTTTTTTATTATAATTTATTGTCAAGTTGGTTTACATATAACATCCAGTGCTCATCCCAACAAGGGCCCTCCTCCATGTTGATCACCCATTTCCCCCTCTCCCGCACCCCCCATCAACCCTCAGTTTGTTCTCAGTATTTAAGAGTCTCTTATGGTTTGCCTCCCTCCTTCTTAACTATTTTTCCCTTTCCCCTCCTCTATGATCCTCTGTTAAGTTTCTCCTGTTCCACATATGAGTGAAAACATATGGTATCTGTCTTTCTCTGCCTGACTTATTTCATTTAGCATAATACCCTCAAGTTCCATCCACGTTGCTACAAATGACCAGATTTCATTCTTTCTCATTGCCATGTAGTATTCCATTGTATACATAAACCAGATCTTCTTGATCATCAGTTGATGGGCATTTAGGCTCTTTCCATGATTTGGCTATTGTTGAGAGTGCTGCTATGAACATTGGGGTACATGTGCCCCTATGCATCAGCACTCCTGTATCCCTTGAGTAAATTCCTAGCAGTGCTGGGTCATATGGGGAGTTCTATTGTTAAGTGTTTGAGGGACCTCCACACTTTTTTCCAGAGTGGCTGCACTAGTTTACATTCCTACCAGCAGTGTAAGAGGGTGGCCATTTCTCCACATCCTCGGCAGCATCTATAGTCTCCTGATTTATTCATTTTAGCCACTCTGCCGGTGTGAGGTTGTATTCAGAATTTTTAAATCAAAGAACAAAAACTTTACCTGAAGTCCTACTACCTTTTATATGTAATCCTTTAATCAAACCAGGAACAATTATATATTTAATTTTGTGCAATATTCCAGGGTAGTTTAATACTTTAATTACCAATTTTACATGGAAAAATTACAGAAGTAATTAAGGATATTCAGGTTAATTAAAAACATTAATAGGTATTAAATGTGAAAGAACAGATTTTTAATTAAATCTTTCAAGTTTTTTTTTCTTTTCAAGATCTTCTGTACTGAAAAAAAAAGGTAGTAACAGTTTTATCTGAATCAGTTATGCTAGAACTAGCACATTTTTAAGTGAGCTAGCTATAATCTTTTGTATTCACTTAAAGGTTTTTTTCCTTATTAAAAATGTTTTAGTGAGATGAGCCTTCATTGCTATTAATGAATGTTTTACTAGCAATGAAAGAAGTCAAAGGCCCAAAGGTTTAGCCTAAAAATCTCCCAAAGAGGGGCGCCTGGGTGGCTCAGTCGATTAAGCAGCCGACTTGGGCTCAGGTCATGACCTCGCGGTTCTTGAGTTCGAGCCCCGCATTGGGCTCTATGCTGACAGCTTGGAGCCTAGAGCCTGCTTCTGATTCTGTGTCTCCCTCTCTCTGCCCCTCCCCTGCTTGTGTTCTGTGTCTCTCTCTCAAAAATAAATTTTAAAAAAATCTCCCAAGGAGAATACCTGTAGGAAATATGGTACTGAATAAACTGACTATAGTGGGTTTTTTTTTTTGTTTTTTTTTGTTTTTTTTTTTTTTTTTTTGTAGGGAAATTGGGGAATCCCATCTATGCAGCAGTGCAAGGAAGATAGGAGAGTGGAGTGCTAAGTTTTGGAAGTAGCTGCTACTTCAATGCTAATAGAATAGCCATAGTAGTAAATCAAAGTAAATTTAGGTGAAGGAGGGAAAAGTTCATTCTCCTCTGAGCAAGAAGAGGCTGATGGAAAATTATATCTGTGAGCCTATTGAAGTGAATGACTCTTTAAGATTACAGTCCATACAGGTTTCTCAACTGCAGGTGGAGGTGATGAGAGGTGCAGGTGCAGGTGAAGGAGCTGTGAACCAAATTTAAAGTGACAACAACTTCTTTCTTTCCATAAGTAAACTGAAATTTGGAGTAGGCTGCCTTTACAAACATAAAAAAAAAAGTAAAAGCAAAATCATCTTCATTTGGAGAAGGAATACAAAAGGCTTTGGGAGATTAACATGGTCTCATGAAAAGGACTACTCTGTCACATCTGTTGCTCTTAGGAAAAAAAAGCTAAATATTAAAGTTAGATAGTGACTCATAATCAACTCTTTTCTCATTGGAATACTTAACAAATTTTATTAATATGCTTCAGACGCATGAGACTTAATTGTTGCCTGATATTCAACCCTAGCAATATACCATAATTAACCATTTTACTATTGTTGGAGATTTAGGTTCTTACACATATCACATATGATAGAGTTTTATTTACCCATCTTTATCCACATCTCTAATAATTCCTTAAGGTTGATTTCTAAAACTTAGTTGCTAGGCAAGGGCAGGGATTAGTTTAAAATTCTTGAAAGATTTGCTAATTTACATTTGCACCAACATAGCATGAAAATCCTCATCACTTTAAACCAAATGCTATATGGTGTACCTTTTTATCATTGTTAATTTGATAGGCAAAGAGTTATTTCTGTTTGTATTTATTTGATGATTGAGGAGGTAACAGAAGGAATGTAAAATAGAATAGGATAAAGTATAGAACAAGTTGCATATTTTGTTTTAGCTCTTTTTATTCATCATTTATTTATCATGTATGTATTGAATTTCTTTGGCACTTTTTTAGATCTTGAGTCAGAATATGTAAATCATAGTAAGAGTCTTTAAGAAACTCATAATCTATTTGTAGAAACACGTATGTAAACAAATAACTATAGCACATTGATGTAACTCCCAAAAATATGTAGAAAGTTCTTTGAGAACACAGAGAAAGAAAACAATAACTGAGGACAGATAATGGAAAGATTAGGCTGCATAGAAATGGTAGTAGCATTCGAGTTTAGTCTTGGAGACTGACATTGTTGATGTACAAGTGTAAGAGGGAAAGAATGTTCCAGAATAAAAAGGAAAAGGGAAAGGATGTTCCAGAATAAAAAAGAGAATGTATAAATTCAGGAAGTATGAAGGAAATCTTGTGTTCAGAGAACTCCAAAGAGGTCAGTATGAGTAGAGTATGGAGCTCATTTTGATGAGTAAAGATCATGAATTTTTAAAAGTGAGCATCAGCTAGTGTCTCTTAAACTCTGACCCTCAACATAACATTTTAACTAGAGCAAGTGTTTTTACTATATATTTCTATAGCATCATGAGCATCTATTCTTATAACAGTTACCATATTTTTTTAAAAAAAATAATGTTTATTTTTGAGAGAGAGAGACAGAGACAGAGACAGAGAGAGAGGGAGAAAGAGAAGGGGAGGGACAGAGAGAGAGGGAAACACAGAATCCGAAGCAGGTTCCAGGTTCTGAGCTGTCAGCGCACAGTTGGACTTGGGGCTCAAACTCAGGAACCACAAGTTGAGCCAAAGTTAGACAACTGACTGATCCACCCAGGCGCTCCTGACAGTTACCATATTTTTATTACTTTGTAGTTTCACTGTGTTAGACTCTAACATCCATGAGGGCAAGGAGTGTGTCTGTCCGACTGACCATCACATCTCCAGTTCCTAGCCTAGTGTCTATTGAATAAATGAATGAATGGATGGATGGACTTCATAATGTAAGCATCAAGGATTTATTGAAGCAAGGACTTATTAAAGCAGATGAAAAACTACATATAAATTAATTATAAATAAATATGTGAATATATTCATATAATATTATGGTGGGTTGAAGATCAGCTGCCAAAAAGACATATCCAAGTCCTAACCACACCTGTCAGGCACCTGTAAATGTGACCTTATTTGGAAATAAGATCTTTTTAGGTATACTTAAATTAAGGATCTCAAGATGAGATTATACTAGATTTAAGGTGGGTTTTAATCCAAGGACAGGAGTCTTTATGAGAGAAAGGAGAGGGAAATTTGAGACACAGGCACATAAGGGAGAAGGCCATTTGAAGATGGAGGCTGAGATTGGAGTTACACTGCCAATAACCAAAAAATACTTGAAACCATCAGAGGATGGAAGAAGCAAGGAAATACACTTCTCTAGAGCCTTCAGAGGAAGCATGGCCCTACCAACACATTGATTTTGATATTTTGACCTCTAGAACTATAAGGGAACAAACTGTTGTTTCAAGTCAGCCAGCTTGTGGTAATTTGTTCCAATAGTCCTAGAAAATGAATACAGATATATAATACATAATATTATATATATTCAACTATATATGTTTAATAACTGGTAGAAAAGTGAAGAATAGAATAAAAAAGTAAAGGCTGAAGATAGAATAAGTATTAAGGAGGGTTTGTAATTGTTAATGTACCAGGTAGGAAGTGATAGGAGTCTTTAGCAAGGGAATATGTCTTATGTATTCAGAAGTTAAAACTTATATTTTGGATTTGATGTGGGGGAGGAAGTAAGTAACTGAAACAAGATATAGATGAGTCCCAAATTTCTCACACAAGAACTTGGTTGACTCATAATTGACAGAAATGAAATGCAAGAAGAATTATGGATTTGGTAAATCTGCACCTCAGAAACAGATATTCTTTGTTATGTGTGGCCTGGGAAATATCTTCTCCCTTAGTTTAGTGGCCAGATAATTATACAGAGATTTCACAATATCCTGGAACTAATAAGTCTTCTACTTTTTGCCTAGGGACTGTGTGTAGATGTTAGAGGGCACGTTTAACACTCAGCCAGGAACACCTCCCTGAGGTGAAGCCTTAGCACTTTCTCAGGTCTTTCTGGAGCATACACAAAACCATGATATGCTCTCATTCCTACATGTAAGCATGGTCTTCCAGAGTTCCAGGAATACACCTGATCTTTACAAACACTTGTACAGACAACTCATTCCCCAGCTTTTCCTTTTAAGGTTTTTTGATTAGCCTGTTTCGTTATCTACTGCTTCAGGTAGCCATGAATTTAATCAATTGTTTATAATTAAATTTTACAAACTCCTCTTGGGAAAAGAATTTTTACTCCTGGTGACCCCCCATGTCAGGTCAAATAAGCAGTCATACAGGTAGGGTCTTCCAGGGAAACACCAGCCAGGTCAAATAAATATGAATTCTTTTGGAATGAAGCTCTGAAGGAACTCCAACTCCATCTGCACCTTCAGATGACTGCAAGACTGTGAGTTTTCATGGTGACTGCATGGTCATTGTGTACTGTTAGTTCTCAAAGCTAGTGAAAGTTTGGAGGTGGGTATTAGAATAGGGCAAGTTAAAATGCCAAAAAACTTGCTGCTTATACTGAGAATCATCTTTTTTACTTAAACTCTGTGAATTGCTGCAAGCATTTGGGCAATTTCCAGGTTTCTGAAAAAGTTGTTTCTGATAATTGTTGCCAGTTTTTCCAACCTTTTAGGGAGAGAATTTTAGAAGGTCCTTACTCTGCCATTTTTGCTAGTGTTACTCTATACCAGTTTTCATCTCACATTTACATTCAATTAGATTTTTATATTAATTGCAATAGATCCAATTATTAACTTTATTTTTATTATTGCAAGTGTACTTTGGTAATATAGTGCTAAGTAATATGGCCAGATTTTCAAGGGCTAAGTCTTTAGTGGAAAAGTGTTTGGAGTATAAAGGTCTTTTTAGTCTTCTTCAGCAGTGACCTTGCTCCCACTTCAG
Source organism: Proteles cristata cristata (assembly GCA_017311185.1). NCBI lineage: Eukaryota > Metazoa > Chordata > Mammalia > Carnivora > Hyaenidae > Proteles > Proteles cristata. Next base: position 56,483 of record JAESUZ010000755.1, on the reverse strand, counting down.
ACCCTCATTATGTATATATGTCAAAATCAATCTCTAAAACTGCTTTTTATTTACAACCTCTGAAAGTTTCTTGATTGTATATAGTAGCAGTTGAGTGACATTTTGTCTATTGTTCTTATTAAGTATATCAAAGAAGTCCTCACAGTGGTTTTTCTTTGAACAAAAAAATCCAATCTTTCTCATTCCCTCTAAAAGAATTCAATCACTGGATAAAAGAATTACTAAGATTGCTAGCTGGGCAAAATCATAAAGTTACTATAACAAGAAATAATAAAATAGAAAAACACCTCATATCAACATCATAGAAGAAGGTTAGAATTACTCACTTTTTAACATAGCTGTATCTTCTGTATTAAACATCACAGTTCCACAGCGAATAATAGATTTTCTATGTGTTTTCATCTCTTCAGAAAAAAGAAATAAATAAGTTTGTCTATATCATGTGGGTGAAATTAAGGGAAACAATTGACTTTTAATTATTTGTATATGGATAATCCATACAAAGCTTTTCTTGTATTTCTCTGTATCTCTCATTGTTCTCTTGACTTACTAACATTAGGGAGAAAAACTCTGGATGGAATTTCTGAATATGATATTCAAACATCCTAGTTGATTTAGGATTAACTGTTACTCGACAATACTATGTATTTACATCTCATTGGAATATGTACATTATGTATATAAAGACAGAAACTTGTTTCAACAATAGCATTTTATTGTTACACTTATATGTTTATACCTAACATCATTCAGTTTTAAAATCATAGATATTTCTCCATGAAAAGGGCTGTGTAGATGAAATTTAAAAATGTTTCATCCTGTCTCCATCAGTCTTTAGTCTTCAACATTTTCTCTGGGTTTTCCACCTGCCTGCTTGTTTTAATATAAACTTGACTCTCCCAGAAGATACCACTTCTCTGACATTCCAATTAAGTGTCAAATATTTGTACTTCCATGCCCCATATATTTGGGGGTTAAGAGTTAGTGTCCTGCTTCTACCGAAATAAGTAATACCCTCTTCTTTTACCTTCTTGTTAAATAATTATCCTACCTTCTTATGGAAGCAAATAAACAAAAGTCACACAAAACCATTTCATTGAATGCATCCTTCTCAAGGATCTGGATTTTTGCTGAGGATTCCAGTTCAGCAGTGCCTCACTTTGTATAAGTCTTAAATCTAATTTCTGATTTTTGTTGGGATTGGCATTTACCTCTGAACCTTTTTCTTTCTGGTATGGACAGCCCATATTTCACTTACCATACTTGTTTCAACTCCTTATTTATATTTTGTGGCCCTTGGGCATTTCACTTTCTTGAAAGATCAGCAATGTACTTAAAAGTACATTTTTAATACTTTAAGCAACATCTATGTATTTTGCACTGGAATTTTTCTTTTTCTATTTTTTCTTTTTTTTTCTGTTCAGAATATCTAGTTCACTGTTCTGTTGTAAGCATCAATAAGAAATATTATTGTATTTTTAAATCAATGCCTTTATGTATTGTTTTGATTTTTTATCTTGTGCTCATATTTATTTTACAATACATATATACATACGTAAACACATGTATATATTATTACATATAATGAAAATCAACCCAATTTATTCCACAAAGATTTAATGATTCTGATACTGAAATCTTGATTTAATGCTGTGCCTGTTCCAAATGAGAATATGTATGTTCACACACACACACATACCTTAAGAGAAACTCAGATTATTTATTGGTGAAACACTATAAATATGCCCCTTAAATCAGGAACACGGGTGTTTGCTATTATACGTATTTATAATGTTTCAAGACTTCTATAGATGATGTAATTGTTATATTAGCATTTTAAATTTCGCTTTCAAAATAACTTTGATTCAATTGATTTAATTCATCTTTGCTATTTGTTTATTTAACATTGTCATTGTTATGCTTTGATGCTCCCAATATCTCACACCTGTTATATATTTCTCTGTCTTATAAATTAACTCTAATATATATGGTATGCTCATTTTCTACTTTTTGTTGCCACGATAGATAAAAGCCTCAGTGGGCTGACATTGAGGGTTATTATGTAGAAATTGATGCTTAAGTGACTCAATGGTATTATAAAAAATATTTCCACATCAAGTAAGATAGAGGATGATTTGTTAATTTGATTTCACCTGAAGAATAATGCTTTTCAGTATATGCTATTTGATTTTTAATTTATAAACTTAAAAATTCTAAATTTGTTTTTATGGTGACAGCTATAATGTTAATAGCATATAGCAATATTTTAATAAAATAACACATCACTTTATAATATTGCTATATGCTATTAAATTATTTTTAATTAAAATTCTTGCTAAGCTTATTTCATGTCCCTCACGACCAGACCTACCATTTCTTTATAATCCATGTTCTAGATTCATTCTTTGCTCTGGATACTGTAGTTTTTATATATACCTTATGTGAAATTTTAGTTGAACATTTTTAAAGAACTGGTGAATTTTTTCAGAGAATAGTAGAAATAGTTGGTGTAATAGGTAATATATTATTTTAGGAATATTAAAGGAATTAAGGTTGTTTAGCTTACACAATGAAAGGTTAAGGACTGGTTAGATTGCATTTCCCAATATAATAAAAAGCTTCTATGAAAAGAACATTGAAAAATAATGTACATGTGTTATAAAACAAGAAGAGATTCACTTAAGTGGAAATAGGAAATGTGATTTTTAGATAAAGAGGAAAGATTGATGAAATACTGAAATGCATTATACGCTTCTTGAGATCTTTAAAACAATAGGCAATCATCCATCTTGAATGGTTTAGCATAAAGGAAGTGGGATTAGTCAGATAATGCCATAGTTTATATCTCTCATTTTGTGAATTCCTACATGACTGATCTCATCCATAGGTAATACTAGCAGTTGGAAAAGCCCCCTTTTAACATCTACTAATATTTGTTAGCTTGGGATGAAATGTTTCACCCTCTCTAAGCATGAATAATTTTAATTGACTAAGAATGAAGGAAGAAATCTTCTTCATTGAAAAAAGGATATTTCATCCTCCTTTTTTTCCCTTTGTGTCTTATTTCTAAGTTTCAGTATGAAACTAGATTAGAAATGAAACAGCTCTCTGACCTTTGTTGGACAGTTCACCTACATTGATATCACCAATGATGAATACATGAAAAAAATCTATATCACAAGCTTATAGAATTTTGCTATGTCCAGAATATGCCCCAGCTATTGGATGATAAAAACCATTGTTTATTAGTACACAGAATAGAACAGAGGCTAAAATGTCTATAAGCCAAATTGGCTATAGTTCAAAAGTATATTCCATGCAATGTGAAATTCTTGCCCCTGCTCCTACCTCACATCCACTTAGTGCCATATCTGTGAAAAGCTTGATATTAAAACATTTCCATACTTAGATAAGCTAAACTACCATTTATGGACAAAAATTGGATACAATACATATTTTTATTATGCCAGAAAAAGTTGCTCATAGAGCATGACAACCTTTCTGACAATGTAGTGTATAGTTTTTGTAGGGCTTTTTTGTTTGTTTGTTTTTGTTTGTTTAGGGCATTAGTTTTTTTTTTCTTTAAGGGTAATTGAAGCTATGAAAAGTTTTATTTTTTATTTATTTTTCTTTCTTAAATAGTTTATTGTCAAGTTGGTTTCCATATAACACCCAGCGCTCATCCCAACAAATGCCCTCCACCATGCCCATCACCCCCCTTCCCCCCTCCCCCACCTCCATCAGCCCTCAGTTTGTTCTCAGCATTCAAGAGTCTGATTTTTAAGTATATTTTATATTCCTGACCAGAACCAATTCATATTTTCCATGACTTAAGTTTTTAATGCATGTATCTCAATATAGTGTTTATTTATTTTTATTTTTAATAGTTTATTGGCAAGTTGGTTTCCATGTAACACCCAGTGCTCATCCCAAAAAGTGCCCTCCTCCATGCCCATCACCCCCCTTCCCCTCTCCCCGCCCTCTTTAGCCCTCAGTTTGTTCTTAGCATTCAAGAGTCTCTCATGGTTTGCCTCCCTCCCTCTCTCTATTTTTCCTCTTCTTCTTCCCCATGGTCTTCCGTAAAGTTCCTCCTAATCCACCTATATGTGCAAACATATGGTATCTGTCCTTCTCTGCCTTATTTTGCTCAGCATAACACCTGCGAGTTCCATCCATGTTGCTACACATGGCCAGATTTCATTCTTTCTCATTTCCATGTAGTATTCCATTGTATAAATAAACCACATCTTCTTGATCCATTCATCAGTTGATGGACACTTAGGTTCTTTCCATGTTTTGGTTATTGTTCAGAGTGCTGCTATGAACATTAGGATACATGTGCCCCTATGCATCAGCACTCCTGTATTCTTTGGGTAAATTCCTACCAGTGCTACTCCTGGGTCATAGGGGAGTTCTACTGTTAATTTTTTAAGGAATCTCCATACTGTTTTCCAGAAGGGTTGCATTTTGAGGCATTTAGTCCATTTACATTCAGTGTTATTATTGAAAAATATGGGTTTAGAGACATTGTGTCCTTTGTGGGAATCATGCTTGTGGTGACGTCTCTGGTGTCTTGTGTTCATTGTAAGATTTCCCTCACAGAGTCCCCCTCAGGATTTCTTGTAGGGCTGGTTTAGGGGTGACGAATTCTTTCAATTATTGTTTATTTGGGAAGACTTTTATCTCTCCTATTCTGAATGAAGGCTTGCTGGATAGAGGATTCTTGGCTGCATATTTTTTCTGTTCATCACATTTAAGATTTCCTGCCATTCCTTTCTGGCCTGTCAAGTTTCAGTAGACAGGTCTGTCACCACTCTGGTAGGTTTCCCTTTGTATGTTGGAGCCCTTTGATTCCTAGCTGCTTTCAGAATTCTCTCCTTGTCCTTATATTTTGCCAGTTTCACTGTGATATGTTGTGCAGAACATCAATTCAAGTTACGTCTGAGGGGAGTTCTCTGTGCCTCTTGGATTTCAACGTCTGTTTCTTTCCCCAGATTCGGGAAGTTCTCTGCTATAATTTGTTCAAGAACTCCTTCAACACCATTCCCTCTCTCTTCCTCTTCTGGAATTCCTATGATACGGATATTATTCCATTTGATTGTATCGCTGAGCTCTCGAACTCTCCTTTCATGTTCCTGGATTAATTTATCTCTCTTTTTCTCAGCTTCTTTTTCTATAATTGTGTCTTCTAAATCACTTATTCTCTTTTTCTCCCTCTTCAATCCGTGCATTGGATGCCTCCATTTTATTATGTATCTCATTTATAGCATTTTTTAATTCATCACAACTATTTTTAAGCTTCAGAGTCTTTGTAGCAATAGTTTCTCTGATGTCTTCCATACTTTTTTCAAGCCAGCGATTAATTTTACGATTATTGTTCTAAATTCTTGTTCAGTTATTTTGCTTATATCTGTTTGAGCAGTTCTTTAGCTGTCAGTTCTTCCTGGAATTTCTTTGGAGGAGAGTTCTTCCATTTCGCCATTTTGGTTAACTTTCTATTTCTTGTTAGTTTTAAAAGCTTGTTATGCACTCTGCACCTGCGAATGCTGCTGTACCAAAGAAGGCTCTTTGACTATCTAGGGCATGTCTGTTCAGGGAGTGTATTTTGATTGGTGTCTCTTGGTCTATCTTGTTGAGACCTTGGTGATTTTATTTCCCTACTCGTAATGGTATTTGGGGCTCTCTACCATGTGTACTTTGGCTTGTTTCTTGATGCAGCCCTGGATAAGAATACAGACTGCCAAACACACAGGGAGCAAAGGCACACAAATGCACAGACAAATCCAACAAACACGCAAACCAAAAGGCAAAAAGAAAAAAAAAAAAAAAGGAAGGGGCATAAAAAAAATTGGAAGGATGGAAGACACATAATAAAAATAAAAATACCTAAAAAAGAAAAAAAAAACCAATAGACAAACGACAGTCTAAAGATAGAACCAGAATTCCCAGCTACAATTAAAGAGCCAGGTGTATTCTGTGCCGATGGAAGAGCATATACAAAGAGAAATGACAGGGCGGGGAGGAAGGGTAATTGGAAATGAAATGAGCAGGCAGAAAGACTAAGAGGCTTAATTCAGAGAGAAAAAGAGGGGAATATGGTTGGAGAGGAAGTGAAAGAAATGATGATAATGCTACTCAGAGAAACAATATAGTCTGATTACTCCAGAGAGAGAGAGAGATAAAAAGGTAGCGTGGAGGTGTAGCATTTACATCTAGAGAATGGATTAACTTTGACTGTTTAAACAAGCCAGTGACGAGAATTAATCAAGGCAGTACATCCAAGTTGGTCTTGCCCAGGTTCCAGTAATAAACAAATAAACAACAAAAAAAAGATAGCTTTCTAGCGGGGATGGGCATGGTTTGGTCCAGTGTGTCCTGCGGGGTCCTGCCTTGGTGGTTGTGGGGAGAAAAGTGGCGGCACCCCAGTCTCTTCTTGAACCAAGTATTGCAACTCACTCTTTTGGGTGTGATCTCCCTGTGCCGGGGGCGCAGCCTAGGTGGTCTGTGCTCTATACCCCAAGCCAGGCCTCGTTTCCAGATCTCAGTCCGCGTGCCCCATTGATATCGCCTGAAATATAAACTCACAGGCGAGTCCCTCAGAGCAGTTTCAAGCATCTCGCCTCCCCCCTGGGGGTCCAGCTGAGCCAGAAGCACAAAGGTGCAGCTCATAGTCCCTCCAGGTCGAACTGGCGAGCAAGGAGCAGTTTCTCCTGCCGTAGCCTGGGATGAGTGCGTCCCACCTAGGGTCAGCTGGCCAGCAGGCCGGAACCCTCTGTGTCCTCAGCAGAGGTTTTTCTCTTCTCCAGGGACAGGGACACTGTCTTTAGCAGTTTCGGTCGCTCTTTCTTTTTTCCCCTAGATTCACAACAGTTCCCCACAAAGAGGTATCTCTCCCCTCCCTCTGTGTCTCTGGTCCCTGCCCATTTTTATCTTCCCCAGTTCGTACTCGAGCTATAAGTTTTTCTCAGTGGACTGTGTCTCCTTTTCCTCCCAAACTCCTGGATTATGTAAGGGTTCCTATGGCTTCAGGCCTTCTCCGTTGGAGAGATGAGGGTGAGTGAAATGTACAGAGCTCCCTAATTTTCCACCATCTTGCCTCTCTCTACTCAATATAGTGTTTAAAATACCAATCCCGGGGCACTCGGGTAGCACAGTCGAATAAGCATGGGACTCTCGATTTTGGCTTAGGTCATGATCTCATGATTTCTGAGATTGAATACCGTGTTGAGTTCTACACTGACAGTGTGGATCCTGCTTGGGATTCTCTCCCTCTCTCTCTCTGCCCCTCCTCTGCTCTCTCTGTCAAAATAAATAAATAGATATTTATGAAATAAAATAAAATAAAATAAAATAAAATACCATTCTTAGAAGGTGCACTGACATATTAAGGCATGCCAACCTAGATTTTCTATAGAAGGTGAAATATGTTTTAATTGTGCAAACAAGGAAAGGATGACATTGATAATTTTGATTGAAGAAAATATTGAGCTGCTAAAATTTAAGGGGTCTGTGATTGAAGTAGATGGGAGAGTGGTATTTAATGACAATATTTTTAACTTTGCCATCCCCAAATCTTCCTAGAATGCACTGGGTCTGGCATATTAAAGTCAATATGACGATTTGATAAATGTGAAGGACTAAAGGTCCTATACAAATGTACTAAGAATCACAAGCTTTGACATTATAGGTTTTCCTCTCCTTATGAACAAACATTCCAAAATAATAGTTTATAAAATATATCAACTGGGGAGAAAATACATAAGGGTTTGCTGTAAAGCTCCTTCCAGTAGTGAAATGAATTTATATAAGGCATTGCTTAGAGATATGCTTATGGCAAGCAGTTAACATTAATAGTTTATTAAAGTTTCTTCTGACATGAAATGAATTGCAAACAAAATTCTAAAGTAGGTCAAAAGAAAACAGGATTTCTTTTTTTTTTTTCCAATAAAGCAGGTGTTTCAGAACATATATGTTGTCTGTAGGAGGTTGTATTTTATTCAACTGCTACGCATATCAAGAATTTAGAATAATGTGAAACAGTGTTCTAGGAACTTCATTACCTTATTACTAATCATAGGACCCAGGAAATAATCCTTTTTGGAATGACATAACAAGTTGGGGAGCAATAAGGTAAGAAGGAGTAAGAGGAGCAACTAAGCATCAGAAGTTTTTGCTCTTTTCAAATTGTGCCTGGTGAAACATTAACAGATAGAATGTTGATAATTGAAACTTCAATATCCCACTTCGTGTCTCTGTTTCCCAGATCTTTTTCCTCACTGTAGCAAGGATAATCTTTTCAAACATTGCTTTTATCAGATTACACTTGCATAAATATCTACAGATGAACTGTTATGGAACCAGGCTGGAACACTTGCGGAAAAACCAAGTGGCACTCTAAGATCTTGGTGGATGGGAGATTTATTTAACACCGGCGGGCTCAGAGGAGACAGTTTCTCCAAAGGTCTGAGTCCCCAGTGCAAGTGGGAAGGGTAATTTATACCATCATCTTCCGCATTCATGGGGATTTTCATGCGCGAGGCAAACAGGGCAGGAAGAACCCGGAAGAGGAGTCTCTAAACTAGGAACTAGAGTTTGTTTTAGTCCTGTGGGCCATCTTAGGGTGCAGAACTTATTTTCCTAACAGAACTTCACACTAAATTCTTCAAATTTTACTTAAATTTCCCCTCTATATCATATATATTACTTCAATTTATTTTGACACCACATACAAGAAAATAAATATTGTACTCTCCCCACATAAATCTCCCTATTACATCACTATGTTATTATATGCCCTCACTACATTTGTTGTGAACATTTGTCATTACTTTTGGGTACTTATCTGAATTCCTGTGTCAATGAATTTCTTGCCTTATGAATTTTGGCAGGAGAGATAGCCCACCTCACACTATAGAAACTGAGAAAGTTTACCTCCTTCTGCAAACTACCTTTTAGCTAGGGGATAGGCATATGATAGGTTTGTCACCCACCAAAATTTTGAATTTGGTGTCATTCCCACTGCTTTTATCATTCACCAATAGAGTGCATTCACCATTATACACTAGCTTATTTTTTCCTGCTCATTACCTAAGCCTGTTTTTTTTAAATTTTTGTTGTGATTTCATGAAGTATCAAATAGATTCAATAAAATATGTTTTTTTCCTAAGTTATCTTAAAACATTTTTGGTTGCCTGAAATTAAAAACCTTAACTAAATCATCTTGTGTACTTGGTCTTGTGGGTTTGTATTGTTCTTGTTCTTGAGATTTCAGTTATAAACCTTTATTAAGATATGTTGGATAGCTTTCCCCTTCCAAAGTATGTACTTATTTTTTTTAACAAAAGAAAATATCTACAGTCCAGAAAGGTAATGTTCTAGTTGCAGGGATTCAGGCATTTATATGTAAGTTTGTGGAGGAATTAATTGCAGAGGGGCATCCCCACATTACTTTCAAATCACAATTAAGAGGTGGCTTACTTCCTACACAGACACTTCCAGACACAGAAGATGTCATGGCATCCACAATGTTCCCAGTTCTTGGGATTGATTGTACAGATTTTCCCTTCAACGTGTATCTAACTTACTTTTAATTATAAATGGATTATGTCCTGAAAAGAAGTTGAAAACCAGATGAAGCCTACCTTTTCAATGTATTCAAAGATATTTTCCCTGTTACATTTTCTTATGACTAGTATAAGCTTGCAATCATACTATACGTTCAATTTTGTATATTGTTCTTTCTTTACTTAGCACTATGTACAAAAGATTTTTCATCAAAAGTTATAAGTGGAAAGACAGAACCAAAATTAGAAATAAGTCACTCTGTTTTTGCTTACTACAACTACTCTTGAATGGAACACTCAGGCTTTATTTGCTCTGTAAGAGCGCTAACTAACTCTGTAATAGTTATCTAAGAAGAGCAAATAGTAAACTGGGTCAGAATCATGCTTCATACTGATTAAGTTTTGGAGTAATGGTGGAGTTGTCTGGAGCCAGTGGCCAAGAAAGAATTCTTAAAGACATCTTTCGTCTAAAAAGGTGATTTTATTAAAGCCTGGGGACCGGACCCAGGGTCAGGAAGAGCTGCCCTGAGGTTGGGAGGGTTTCAGGGATAGAATAAATCTCTAGGGTATTTTGGAAGCAAGGTTTCCAGGACCTTGAGGGGGTACTTGTTGCTAGGGAAGTGTCACTTATTATTGTTTAATAAAGCCGCAGTCACGAGACACTTCAGATGTATATCAGGGGACCATAATGTTGGAGTATGATTGCCAGCATGTATCTTGGGACAGTTGAGATAAAGGAAGTAGACTTACCAGATCCTTGAGGTTGGGATGTTAAGCCAAGACTCCCTTTTGCCCCTAGTAAAAAGCCATCATCGAGGCAGCTGAGCTCCTAGAGGGAGGTCACTCTGCCAGTTTCAAGGACTTGTCACTGGATAATAGGCAGTAAAGGAATTTAATTTTTCATTTGCCTTAGTTTCACAGACAACCATGGCAAGCACTTAAACCCCTTTCCTCTGTTCTTGGGTAGCCAGGAGTGTCCTAGGAATATCTTACATATTCCACCTGGGGCAGCGTTGTGTGCCAGCCTGTATTTTGCCCTCAGCTTGTCCCACACTCCCTCATCAGTACAACCAGTGAAACAAGAGAAGTCCAAAGAGAAACATGACTGACTGTCTTTTGTTCCAGGGACTCTTGGACAATACTACAAAATTGAGGCATTTCTTGGCTTTTTTCTACAGGACAGTGAATTCTTCATCGGGAATCATAAGGATTTGAAAATAGACCAGGATTGAATAGTATAGCAAGGTTTAGGCCTTTTCACACCTAAGAAATAACTTATGTGTGTTATAAACAAGAACTGGAACAGATCATGGGGGTATTCTCTAGTCTTTATGATTTATATTATACTGTCAGGAAGTAAGGATCTCCTTTGCCCTTCAAGGTCCTTTTAGCTGTACTAAGAATCAAATTATTGTCAGACAGATTAACAGGAAAAAATTAAGTCGAATTCCAAAGACAATCAGGCAAAATGAGGTGTACATGTTATCCTGAACTAAGGAGAAGGGGATAGGGGTCTGGGACTTCAACAAGAAGGAATGCAATTCACAAGAAGATGAAAAAGAGTAAATGTTCGGTAAACAAATGTTTGCTGGCCCATTCACAAACAATGAATCATAGAAGACTTTGTCAAACCTGCCTCACTATATTCCTTCCTCTTTACCATACCTAGTTCATACTATAATGAAGTTATCTGTGGTGATAACTCTCTTCCTGGAACAGACCCTCCATCCAAATCCTTTTTAGGCAGTTGAGGGGAGGTAAAGATCTTTTCTTAAATCTTTTGGGCTTTGATTTCTTTTAACTCAAAATAATATGCATGTCAAAGTGACTCATCTTAGGGAGGTCTGCACTTGGCCCCTAAAATACCATGAGAATTTTTACACGCATATTAATTTGTAAACATCTCTGTAATTGTAAGAAACCAATGCCTTAATTAAAGAAAAGAAATATAATTGTCTCCACTGACAGTCAATTTAGGCTCTTTAAAATGGAGGTAGGTTTTATGAAGGGAGAGGAGTAGAGACCAGGCCATGCCCATAATGAGTGAGCATGGACAAACTTTTAGGCTAAGACAGAAGACTGTTTTCATTCTCTATTTAGATATCTGAAACAGTTAAACATATAGTAGACAAACCTCATCATTAAAGGGCTGAGAAATCATATCTAATTCTTGCTAAATATTATCCTAAATAGAAAATAAAAGTTTTGTGTAAATCTCTTTTGACCAATGTCTGTCTCTGAAATTCTCATTTACTACTTTATAAAAAGAATCTGTTTATTAGGGCCAGCTGTGGCGGGGGAGAGGCTTTTAACATTTTTGCCAAAATTTCCTCTAAAACACCTTAAACATTTACCTCAAAAGGCTTGGGATATTTTTTCTGTTTTTTTAACTTTGTTGAGGAATAACTGACAAATCTAACTGTGTATATTTAAAGTATCCAATATGATTTGGTAAATGTATGCATTGTAAAATGATTATCAAGATCAAGATAATTAACATGTCCATAGCCTCACATGGTTAACTTTGGTGTGTGTGTGTGTGTGTGTGTGTGTGTGTTTGTGTGTTTGTGTGTGGTGAGAATGTTTAAGATTTACTCTCAGTGAGAGACTGTTGAATGCTGAGAACAAACTGAGGGCTGAGGGGAGTGGGAGAGAGGAGAAAGGGGTTGATAGGCATGGAGGAGGGCACTTGTTGGGATGAGCACTGGGTGTTATATGTAAACCGACTTGACAATAAACTATAAAAGAAAAGATTTACTCTCAGTGAGTTTCATACTGTGCTATTCACTGTAGCCACCATGCTCTACAGTAGATTCTCAGAACGTATTCTTCCCATAACTGAAAGTTTGTAGCCTTTCTAAATACTCTTAATTTCTGTTTAAAAATCTACTATAGATGTATCATTCTCATAATTATGCTTCTTTAAACTATTTAGAATATTCCCTTTATTTGAATAGTAATTATGTTTTGTTTGGAATAGCAATCCCACTTTTTTAATGCGTTAAATGGTGAAGTAACATTTAGTGAAATCCCATTAAATATCTGGGACTGGAAATAATATTATCTCATTTAGTTCCCAAAACTAGTTATAATTAGCTTTATTCTATAAATGAAGAGATTGAGATTCAGGGACAAAGTAACTTGCCCAGAGTCACACAGCAGATTAAATGTTGGAGCTGGGACTCTCACTCAAACCTGTCTTACTCTAACATCTATATTCTTTTATTAAACCATGCAATTAATCCCCTGTGGAAAATAGTTTTTCTTTCTCATGGTCCTGTTAAAAGACCTGTTTTACAATTTTAAACATTGTCCTTGGCTCTATAAAACAAGAACATAGACAGTAACACTTCACTGCAAAGTCCTCGTTAAAAGTTGTTCTATGGCAATATCTCCTGTTCTGTGATGATTTAAGTTTCTCCTCCTCCCCAGTTCTGTGTCTTCCTTGTGATCCAGTGATTATAACTGTATACAATATTCCAGGTACAGATGTTCTATAGTTTTGCAGCACAGGATATGTGTTGGTCTCCTCTGTATAAGAAATAGTCAACAATAATTTTAAAATCCTCATTCTGGAATTTGATGGACATTTCAGAGCCAGTCATTTAAATGTGGTTTAGATTAATTTTTCCTAAATGCATATGAACCATTTGGAGTCCAAAGGAAGTTGAGCAATTTTATAAAACCTGCTCCATACTATTCATCTGCCAAGTGGCTTAGTCATGTTTAAATAGATACTTTTGAATTAAACTGAATTGTGATTTTTAACTTAGTTGTTAAGACAGTACATGTAAACACATTTATGAAAGCAAACAAAAAGGATGACATTTATAATATCACAACATTTAATCAATTCATATATTTATACGGTAAGCATTCTTAATTCTACAGAAATACTTTTTGTGAGCCAAACAAATCTGGAGTCACATAGCATCAGAAAAGCACAATTCTTTTCCTGTTTGTGAGAAAATATTAAAGTAGAACACTGTGTTTGCTGATCTGTGACAACGTTAAGGTCTTTCCTTGAAAATTTTCCCTCTTTGATGCAAGATCCAGTTATCATTTACTCTCTAGTGTAGCAAACAACCAGATTCAACTAAAGAGTTAGAGGGAGAAATTGATGTCTAGGTAGATATTTCAGTTAAATCCTCTGCACAGATTTATCTGCATTAGAAGATAATAAAACAGCCTCCCAATGTTAATAAAACCAGAAAGCTAAAGTTTTTAAGGTGAACATATTTGTTGCTCTTAGAATTCTTCACTGGTATATGGATGTGTATTCATTTTATTTTTATTTAGTTTGAAAGAGAGAGAGATAAAGCACGAGCCAAGGAGGGGCAGAGAGAGAGGGAAAGAGAGATCAAGACCTGAGCTGAACTCTGAAGCTTAACTGACTAAGCCACCCACGTGCCCCTGTATTCTATTCTTATATATTTCTAATTATTCTAGATTTTTAAGATGGATTTTAAAAATTATAGACATTTTCTTATTTTACTTTTTAAGATATCCTAAGGGTCTAACCCAAAATATGAGCACAAGGGGCCTACACAGTTACAGGATTGTGTTTAATTAAAATATTAGGATACATATTGATTTTTCACAATGACAGCTTGTGTTATTTAGAATTTTATAGTTTACAAAACAGCTTCACAAACTGTTAAGTCATTTGATCTTAAAAAAACAGGCTTATGAATTAAGTGGGGGTAGGGATAACTTCTATTTTCTCGTTGAGAAAACTGATTCATCATACTCAAGTAAATTATCCACAGGTACAAATCCCATAGGAACAAGCCCTAAAAATGAAGAATCTTCTAATTCTTAGTTCTTCATCACTCATTATTCCTTTAGTTACTTACATAGCTTCCATGATAATGTATTCTTTTTTTTTTTCTTTTCAGTTCTTTTGGTATTATTTTATTTTGACAACATAAAAGGCATAAAATACATATAGGTTTAGTTGCTCAGTGCTGTACTAGCTTCAACCAATTTTTACCCAAATACACGTTCTACTATCTAGAAGAACAAATGCAGCTTTTAGTATGCCAAAGTTACTCCTTGCAAACATCCTTCCCATGTTTTGTTATTGTATAAGGATAGCCAAAACATGGCAGATAATATATTATGTAACATAATATATAAGCAATATATAATATGTTAGACATATATGAGCTTTTCTCCTGTTAGTGACAGCCTTATTAATAGAACCAACAGAATTAAATTCCTGTACTTATGTTTTATTTAATTGCTCATTTGTTTCTTAATACTTCGTCATAAGTCTTCCCAATTAGTCTGTGAGGCATCAATGGTATTTATTCTTCTCCTTCCATTTTTGCCACTATCAAAATTGCCCAAACCCATATCAACTTATGCCTGGCTATCTGCAATAAAGCAGCTAGCTGAGGTCGCAGAATCCAGGTTAAATTGCTGTATCCACCAACCATCCCTCACCCCAATGATTTTTCCATATCACTGGCAAGTAAGGATAATGGTTTTCCCCAATACTGAAGTTATATCTAATTTTTTAAATATTTTCCAAGGTTACTTATTTTTTTAATTTTTAAGTGCTTTATTCCTTAAACATTTACCAATTATTTTTAAAATTATGTATCAAATACTTTTATTTTTTCATTGTATTTGATTTTCTTTAAATTCAAGGCAGTTAACATACAGGGCAGTACTGGTTTCAGGAATAGAACCCAGTGATTCATCACTTATATATAACACCCAGTGCTAATCCCAACAAGTGCCCTCTTCAATGCCCATTACCCATTGATCCACTCCTCTGCTCACCTCCTCTCCAGAAAAACCTCAGTTTGTTCTCTGTATTCTGGTTCACCTCCCTCTCTGCTTTTATATTTTCTTCCTTCCCCTATGCTCAGCTGTTTTATTTCTTAAATTCCACATATGAGTGAAATCACATGATATATTTATGTCTTACTCTGACTTATTTTGCTTAGCTTAATACACTCTAGTTCCATTGACATTGTTGCCAGTGCCAAAATTTCATTCTTTTTGATCACTGAGTAATATTCCATTGTGTGCATATGTGTGTATATATTATATAAATATATATTTATAAATATAAATATATAAATATAAAATACCACATCTTCTTAATCCATTGCTCAATTGATGGACATGGGGCTCTTTCCATAATTTGGCCATTGTTGATAGTGCTGCTATAACTTTGGGGTGCATGCACCCCTTATAATCAGCATTTTTGTACCCTTTGGGTAAATACCTAGTAGTGCAATTGCTGGGTCATAGGGTAGTTCTAACTTTAAGTTTTTGAGTAACCTCCATACTGTTCTCCACAGTGGTTGCACCAATTTGCATTCCCACCAACAGTGAAAGAGGGTTCCCCTTTCTCTACATCCTTGCTAACATCTGTAGTATCCTGAGTTGTTCATTTCAGCCATTCTGACAAGTGTGAGGTGGTATCTCATTGTGGTTTTGATTTGTATTTCCCTGATGATGAGTGATGTTGAGCATCTTTTCATATGTCTGTTAGCCATCAGCATGTCCTATTTGGAAAAGTGCCTATTCATGTCTTCTGCCCATTTCTTCACTGGATTATTTGTTTTTTGGGTGTTAAGTTTGATAAGTTCTTTATAGATTTTGGATACTAACCCTTCATCTGATATGTAATTTGCAAATACCTTCTCACATTCTGTCAGTTGCCTTTTAGTTTTGTTGGTTGTTTACCTTGATGAGGTCCCAATAGTTCAGTTTTGCTTTTGCTTGACTCCGGAGTCATGTCTAGTAGGAAGTTGCTATGACCTAGGTCAAAAAGGTTTCTGTGTGTTTTCTCCTTTAGGATTTTTATGGTTTCTTATCTTATATTTAGGTCTTTCATTGATTTTGAGTTTATTTTTTGTGTGGTGTAAGAAAGTGGCCCAGGTTCATTCTTCTGCATGTCACTGTCCAGTTTTCCCAACACCATTTGTTGAGGGGAGTGTCTTTTTTCCATTGGTTATTATTTATTGCTTTGTTAAAGATTGTCTGGCCATACATTTGCAGGTCCATTTCTGGGTTTTCTATTATGTTCCGTTTATCTATGCTGTCTGTTTTTGTGTCAGTACCATGCTGTCTTGATGATTACAACTTTGTAATATAGCTTGAAGTCTGGAATTGTGATGTCTCTAGCTTTGGTTTTCTTTTTCAGGATTGCTTTGGCTATTCAGATCTTTTTCTGATTCCAAATAATTTTTAGGATTGTTTGTTCTATCTCTGTGAAGAATGCTGGTGTTATTTTGATGGATTGCATTGAATATGTAGATTGCTTTGGGTAGTATCAACATTTTAACAATATTTGTTCTTCCATCTGAAGCATGGAATGTTTTTTCCATTTCTTTGTGTGTTCTTCAATTTCTTTATAAGCTTCTATAGTTTTCATTGTAGATTTTTCACTTTGTTTAGGTTTATTCCTAGGTATTTATGGGTTTGGGTACAATTATAAATGGATCAATCCCTTGTTTCTCTTTCTGCTGCTTCATTATTGGTGTATAGAAATGCAACTGATTTCTGTACATTGATTTTATATCCTGCAACTTTGCTGAATTCATGTATCAGTTCTAGCAGTTTTTTGGTGGAGTCTTTGGGTTTTCCACATAGAATATCATGTTGTCTGTGAAGAGTGAAAGTTTGACTTCCTTGCCAATTGATGCCTTTTATTTCTTTTTGTTGTTTAATGGCTAGGACTTCCAATACCATGTTGAACAACAATGGTGAGAGTGGACATTCCTTTTGTTCCTGACCTCAGGGGGAAAGCTCTCAGTTTTCCCCTATTGAGGATGATTTAGCATTGGCCTTTCATATATGGTTTTATGATTGAGGCATGTCCTTCTATCCCTTTTCTTGAGGGTTTTTATCAAGAAAGGATGCTGTATTTTGTCAAATGCTTTTCTGCATCTATTGAGAGGATCTGTGGTTCTTATTCTTTAATAATGTTATGCATCACATTGATTATTTGCAGATATTGAACCAGCCCTGCATCCCAGGAATAAATCCCACTTGATCATGGTGAATATTTCTTTTATGTATGTTGATTGATTTGGTAGTATCTTTATTGATTTTTGATCCATGTTCATCAGGGAAATTGGATTTTCTTTTAAGAAGTTTCTTTGTGGGCTTGTAATGTGGCCTCACAGAATGAGTTTGGAAGTTTTCCTTCCATTTCTTATTTTGAACAGCTTCAAAAGAATAGGTATTAACTCTTTTTTAAATGTTTGTAGAATTCTCCTGGAAACCATCCAGCCCTGGACTCTTGTTTTTTTGGAAGATTTTTGATTACTAATTCAATTTCTTTACTGGTTATGGGTCTGTTCAAATTTTCTATTTCTTTCTGTTTCAGTTTTGGTAGTTTATATGTTTCTAGGAATTTGTCCATTTCTTCAGATTGCCCAATTTATTGGCATATAATTGCCTCATAAATATTCTCTTATTATTGTTTGTATTTTCTGGTGTTGGTTGTGATCTTTCCTCTTTCATTGTTGATTTTATTTATTTGGGTCCTTTCCTTCTTTTTTGATAAATCTGGCTAGGGGTTTATCAGTTTGTTAATTCTTTCAAAGAACCAGCTCTCTGTTTTG
This sequence comes from Proteles cristata cristata, assembly GCA_017311185.1. Taxonomy (NCBI): domain Eukaryota; kingdom Metazoa; phylum Chordata; class Mammalia; order Carnivora; family Hyaenidae; genus Proteles; species Proteles cristata. The sequence goes on along the minus strand of JAESUZ010000755.1, from coordinate 38,329 downwards.
TTGATCTGTTCTACTTTTTTTTTATATCATTGATTTCTTCTCTAATCTTTATTATTCCCCTTCTTTTAGTTTTGGCTTTTTGCTGTTCTTTTTCCAGCTCTTTAAGGTGTAAGGTTAGGTTGTGTATTTGAGACATTTCTTCTTTCTTTAGGAAGGCCTGGATTGCTATATACTTCCCTCTTATGACCACTGCTGCATCCCAGAGGTTGGGCTGTTGTTTCATTGGTTTCCATGTACTTTTTAATTTCCTCTTTAATTTCTTGGTTAACCCATTCATTCTTTAGTAGGATGTTCTTTAGTCTCAAGTATTTTGATCTCTTCCAAATTTTCTCTTGTTGTTTTTCAAATTTATTTCATTGTGTTCTGAAAATATGCATGGTATGATCTTGATCTTTTGTACTTGTTGAGGGCTGATTTGCAGTGTGATCTATTCTGGAGAATGTTCCAGCACAAGAATGTGTATTCTGTGTTGCTTTAGGATGAAATGTTCTGAATATATCTGTTAAGTCCATCTGGTCCAGTGTGTCATTCAAGCCATTGTTTCCTTGTTGATTTTCTGTTTTGATGATCTGTCCATTGCTGTAAATGAGCCAAATTCCCTGCTTTATTTAATTATCAATGTTCTTTATGTTTGTGAGTATTTTATTTATATATTTTGTGCTTCAATTTCATAGTGTTTACAGATTGTTATCCTTGTGGTATAGACCCCTTTTACTAATTTGTTCTCATCTCTCATTACAGTCTTTGTTTTAAGTCTAGTTTTCTTTTTTTTTTTAGAATTTTTTTATTTTTATTTTTTAATATTTTTATTTATTTCTAGGAAAGAGAGAGGGAGAGACAGCATGAGCAGGGGAGGGTCAGAGAGAGAGGGAGTCACAGACTGAAACAGGTTCCAGGCTCCGAGCCGGCAGTCAGGACAGAGCCCGACGCGGGGCTCAAACCCACGAACCGCGAGATCATGACCTAAGCGAAAGTCGGACGCTTAACCGACTAAGTCACCCAGGCGCCTCAAGTCTAGTTTTTCTGATATAAGTAAGGCTATTCCAGGTTTCTTTTGACGTCCATGTGCATGATAAAAGAGTCTCCATCCCCTCAAATTCAATCTGCAAGTGTCTATAGGTGAAAATGAGTCTCTTGTAGCAGCACATAGATGGATTTGAGGGTTTTTTAATGCACCCTGATATCCTATGTCTTTTGATTGAAGCATATAGTCCATTTACATTCAGAGTTTATTATTGGAAGATATCAATTTAGTGCCATTGTGTTACCCATAGTGTTGGTTTTCTGGTGATTTTCTCTGGTCCTTTGTTGCCCCTGTTGCTTTTAGTCTTTTTGTTTTGTTTTGTTTTTCTCTTTACTCAAAAGAGTCTCCCTTAAAAATTCTGGCAGGGATGGTTTAGTGGTCACAAACTCCCTTAGTTTTTGTTTGTCTGGGAAACTGCTTTATCTCTTCATTTATTTTGTAATTTTTTTTATTTCTGAGAGAGAGAGAGAGAGACAGCATAAGCAGGGGAGAGTCAGAGAGAGAAGGAGGCACAGAATCTGAAACAGGCTCCAGGCTCTGAGCTAGCTGTCAGCACAGAGCCCGACATGGAACTTGAACCCACGAACCATGAGATCATGACCTGAGCCAAAGTTGGACGCTCAACTGACTGAGCCAACCAGTTGCCCCTCTATTCATCTAATTTGAATGACAGCTGTGCTGAAAGGAATTCTTGGTTGCATATTTTTCACATTCAACACATTAAATATATCCTGCCCTTCTTTTCTGGCCTGCTGTGTTTCTGTTGACAGATCTGCTACAAACCTTATTTATCTTCCCTTGTAGGTTAAGGACTCTATTTCTCTTGCTGCTTTCATGATTCTTTCCTTGTCTGTGTATTTTGTGACTTTTGCTATGATATGCCTTGGTGATGGTCAGCTTTTCCTTAATCTAATGGGACTTCTCTGTTCTTGGATTCTGATGTCTTGTCCTTCCCTCGATTAGGGAAGTTTTCAGCTATAATATGCTCACATAAAACTTCTGCCTCCTTTTCTATCTCCTTTTATCTTTTGGTACTCCTATGATATGAGTGTTATTCCTCTTTAATAAGTCACTGAATCCCCTAAGTCTACCCTTGTGATCCGTAACCTTGGTTTCCCTCTTCTTTTCAGCTTCATTATTTTCCATAATTTTATGTTCTGTGTCACTAATTCGTCCTTCCGACTCATCCATCCTCACTCTCATGGCATCCATTCAAGATTGCATCTCAGTTACAGAATTTTTAATTTTGATCTGACTAGATTTTAGTTCTTTTATCTCTGCAGAAAGAGATTCTCTGGTGTCGTCTTGCTTTTTTTTCATCCCCAGCTAGTACTCTTATACTCTTGGTTTAAAAAATTCTAGTTCATACATTTTGATTATATCTGTGTTGATTAAATCCATGGGCATCATTTCTCCCTGTTCTTTCTTTTGCATTGAATTCTTTAATCTTGTCATTTTGGAGGAAGAAAAAAATTAATAAAATAAAAGTAAAAATTAAAATTAAAACTTGAAATATTAAAAACAAAACAAAATTAAAATAAGGAAGTTGGACCCTATGTGTACTTCAGTTTGCTTGTTAAGAGAATCTTGACAAAAAAAAGAAAAAAATTTAAAAATTTGAAAATTATTTTATTTTTTCTTCCTTAAATAGTTTATTGTCAAGTTGGTTTCCATATAACACCCAGTGCTCATCCCCACAAGTGCCCTCCTCCATGCCCATCACCCCCCTTCCCCTCTCCCTCACCCCCTCAGCCCTCAGTTTTTTCTCAGCATTCAAGAATCTCTCATGGTTTGCCTCCCTCTGGCTCCCCAACTATTTTTTCCCTTCTTCTCCTTTTAAATAATAAATAAAATAAAATAAAATAAGGAAAATAAAATAGAATAAAAAATTTGATCTCTGTATCCAAGAAAGAAAAAGAAAAGAGATAAAGAAACAAGAAAACAAAATAGAAGCAAAGAAAATGAACAAACAAATGAATAAGCAAACAAAATGAAACCGGAATGAAACTAGTTCCATTTCCCTTAGAACTGAAATTTTGCAGCATACTATGGTCCATAGACTAAGTAGGTGGAAAGGATTTGTGCTGGTCTTCTGAGGAATGTCCCTGGGGGGTTCTGGTGGGCAGCTCTTGGTGTAAAGGCTCTCTTCTCCATTTGGTGGTGCTGCTTAGCTCACTGGGGTTTATTGATGTGGGTGTACTGAAAGTAAAAATGGCTTCACCCCCACTCTCTAGTCTCCAGTGTGGGAATTTTATGCACTCACAGACATAAACAATCAACCCCCACTTTGTCTCAGGCTTCACTGCTCCCTGCCTTTACCCTGTTTGTACAAGCTGTCTATGCCTGCCAGGCGATGTCTTCATCAAGAGTTTTATCTCTGATGGAGCTGTGTTTGAAAACCTCACACTTCAGAGACCTCAGAGGCTTGGACCTGTGTTGATTTTCTGGGCGAGGGTCTTCCCAGGCAATGGCCAGGTATAGACTTTTCCCAGAAAAAGTTGGTGTCGTTGAGCAGAGGCAGAGGCTCAGAGTTTATAGTGAGTCACAACATACAGCCCAAGCCAAGTTTTGCTGCACTCAGCTGGCATCTTTGTCCCAGTATCAGTAAACATGGCAGCTCTCTGGGTTTGGTGAGGACTTTTGTCCAAGGGGAAGCCATATCTCCTGTACCAAATTCACTCCAACAAGAGAACTGCTTTGCCCCATATGGCACTCAGGCCTCTGAGACTGCACTGACTGCTCCCTGCTTCCTTGACAGATCACTACCAGGCATTGAGCTCTGAAAAGTCAGATTCCATATTCAACTGTTTATAGAAAACTGGTGGTATTGATACCCTATCTTGTTTTCTTGTCAATGATGTTGGGGAACAGATTTCTTCTCTTGTTCCCTACGAGTGCTTTCACTCTGTCTGTCTCTGTATCTCCAGCTACTTTCAAGTAAGTGTTTTTCTTGCACAATCCTGATGTCATGCACACTGTCCTTCCTTCTCTTTCTTTCTCTGTTCTCTCTGCAAAAAGGGGTCCCCACTCTCTAGGGCACCATGGCCTTTCTCTTCCCCAATTCAACTCTCTGCACTGTATCCCTGCCAATTTCTGTCACTCAAATTCTACAGATTGTTGTATTAATCCTGATATCATTTTCCTAGGTGTTCAAAATTGTTTAATGCTGATCTAGCTGCATTTCAGGGATGACACAAGATCAGGGTTCCCATACTGCTTTGCAATAATGTATTCTTCTACTGGTTCGTTCCTTATTTTCAATAAGAAAAATAACTTAAGGGTAAATTCACAGAGTGGAAAAAAATCCTAACTGATTACAATTTGTTACTCTGATTTCAGACAGAACCAAATTCAAGGAATTCAGGATTAATGAAGGTTTTTGTTTCTATTTTTACCACATCCCAAATATTTAATAGCTCAATTCCAATATTTAGTGCATGAAATTATTTCTTTTACCAAACCTTCTATCTCACATGCTGAAAATTTAACTGTTTTTTTTGTCAAGTGCTGGGGAGGAAGTTTTTTTCCCTACTTTTCGAGGGGCTTCCAACTGGCCTAAGAATCAAATTAATGGAGGCAGATTAACAGGAGGATATAAATTTAATTACATATGTACAGGGAATCCACACAGACATGAGATTCTAAAGACAGGAAAAATGTGGTATACGTCATCCTGAACTAAGGAGAAAGAGGAAATGGTCTGGGACTTCAAAAAGAAGGAAAGCAATTCAGAGAAAGATGAAAAGGAAAAAATGTTTAGTCCATCCTTTTTTCACCTTCTGATTACACTTAGTTATTTCAATAAATGTGAACAAGTGTTTGGGTCTAGAGGTAGCATTTGGACTAAGTCACCTGATGAAAGTCAGCTGAAGTCTCTGAGAGCTCTACACAACAGACCATAAACTAGCCCAGAGTAGATGAAGATATTGTACTTTCTGAGAACCTCTCGTTTAAGTGTTGTTCTCTTCTAGCCTTTCTGAAGGCGTTACCTGGAGATGTGTAAAATTCTTAACCCTTAATTTGCTTCCCTAGAAAGGACTCTTCTTTCTTCCCCATTATGTCTCAGGAGGAATAGGTGACTTGAATAAAGCTGGTTTGAGTTTTTAATATTATCTGGTGAGCCTGTGTCTCTATATAAGAGTCCACTCATTGTATTTTATTTCCCCTTGAAACTAGAAAATTAGTGATTCATCAGATTAATATCCTCATTGGAGTGTGATTGTTCTCATGAAAGTCATCAGCAAAGTGTCTTCCTGCCAAACCAGCAAAATTATCTTCTCTGTTCTCATTCTCCTTGATCTCTCTGTTGTAGTTGACACTAATAACAAATTAGTCCATGAAATATTTTTTCCCTTTGGTTTTTACTGTACGTAGTACTTATTTTACTCCTGTTTCTCCAACCACTGTGAGAAAAAATAGAAGAAAATGCAAGGGAGTGAAAGAAAGCCCCGAAAAGACAGAGAATATAGACAAAGAAGAGACCAAAGGAATAGGGGGAGGACAAGAAAGTAGAAATGGAAAGGGGTTATTCATGATAGAGATTATCATATCATAGTACCACCTTCAACATTCACCTCATGTGTTACTCAGTAGCAACCAAGATTTATGTTGCTCAGCCTTGGGCAAATAACTGCAAGCTACCATTTCAGCACTTACTATGTGCCTGCTGCTGAGTAGAAACTTAACATATTATTTAATCCTCACAACAGCCTTCAAAGAAGGTAACACAATTTCTATTTCATAGGTGAAGAAAGTGAAATAGAAAGATCAGATAAATTGTTCATATGCAAACATTTACAAAGTGAGAAAGCCAAGGTTTGGGCCCAGTTTTATCTATCTCCAAAACTGATGCTCTATTAATTATATTATATTGTCTAAAGAAACCAGGATCTTATTATGAATCTTAAACATTAAAAAAAATTAAGTTTATTTATTTATTTTGAGAGAAAGAGAGAGTGCACAAGGTGGGAGGGGGTGACAGAGAGAGAGAGAGAGAGAGAGAATCCCAAGCAGGTACTGTGCTATCAGCACAGAGCTTGATGTGAGGGTCAATCCCATGAACCATAAGATCATGACCTGAGCCAAAATCAAGAATTGAACACTTAACCTACTGAGTTACCCAGGAGCTCCTGAATTTTAAATATTTAAAAAAGGGAATGTTTCAATGGTTTTCTTAGATTTCTAGAGATGTATAATTAAAAAATAAAATTATGGGATGCCTGGGTGGCTCAGTTGGTTAAGCATCCAACTCTTGATTTCGGCTTAGGTCCTGATATCACAATTCATGGGGTCGAACCTTGCTTCAGGCTCTATGCTAACAGTGAGGAGCCTGCTTTGGATTCTCTCTCTCTCTCTCTCTTTCTCTCTCTCCCCCCCCCTTTCTCTCTCTCTCAATAAGTAAATGAAATATTTTTAAAAATAAACTCCTTTTTCTGACTTTCTATTTTGGAAACATGTGGTTTGCTCTGTATCTTAGATCACTTTAAATCTCTAGTGTAGAGGTGCTTGGGTGGCTCAGTCTGTTGAGCGTCCAACTTCGACTCAGGTCATGATCTCACGGTTCGTGGGTTTGAGCCCCGCGTCGGGCTCTGTGCTGACAGATAGCTCAGGGCCTGGAGCCTGCTTCAGATTCTGTGTCTCCCCCTTTCTCTGACCCTCCCCTGCTCATGCCGTCTCTCTCTCTCTCTCTCTCTCTCTCTCTCTCAGAAATAAAAACATTAAAAAATTTTTTTTAAATCTTTAGTGTAATGTCTCCTTAGATCGCAACTTATTGTTTAAGATCATTTTTTTTCTGGATGGTACAAAACAGCAAACTCTGGCTCTTCACCATAATTTAGGGATTCCAGGGCACAATGGGTCATTTTACTTCAAAAAAATTGTATTGAAACAGCTGCCTCTCTTACTACCAAGAGATGTGTACCCTTTCAGCTGCCAGTGCTGACATTTCTGTTTCCCCATTTCTCTACAAACTGAGCATCTCTAAGAATTCTAAAAGGTCTGTTCATGATTAACTTGTAGTGATATTTTAATAGAACACTTTGTGCATTTCATATCATAAGAAATTATGTAAAATTGAAAGGCTAATAAATCCCAGGACTTTATTTTGGTCAATGATTCAAACATTTGGAGGGGGAAAAAAAAGAATTTCTCTTTTCTTGTGTGTGTGGTCAGGATAAGGTTAAGAAGTCAGCGTTGGAGTGCTATATTAATGTAAAAATGTATAAAATCAAACAATAGCCATGAATAAAGAAGAAAACTAGCAAATCCATGAAGCATAGGTCTCTCCCTTATGAATGTCTACCCTGTATACATTTGTCTGTATGAATTCTAAAGCCAGAATTCTAAAGATGCCCTTTACCCAATATCTCCATGAACAGGTTATTCAATTCTATGTACTGTTGATGAGGGACTTTGCTAATGTAATTAAGGTAGCTAAATAGCTGAATTTAAAATGGGGATAATATCATGGATCTTAGAATACCCAGATGGACCCTTAAAAGCAGAAAAAAAGGACAAAAAAAATCAGTTAGAAATATGGGGCAGAAGTTGAAGTCAGAGAGATTTGAAGTGTGGAAAAGACTTGACCTACCATTGCTGGAGGACAGCCATATGGAAAGCAATAGAAAATCCTTATTCAGCACATAAATAACTAGGTGTGACCTGCATTGATTTCTTGTCATTCGACATTCACCTTTGTGTGTATGTACCAATACTAACTAGAAAACCTGTAAGAACACATCCTAATCTTAGAGTACTAGGAATACTATAATATATAGATGCATGTCAAAAAGAAAAAAAAAATCACCCAATCTTAGGTGATACTGTGAGTCAGCACAATGTGTTCCCAGTTTCCTTCCAATTTTCATTTTTCCAGTCCTCATTTTGGTAACCCTGTTTTTGCTTTTTGTGTCTTGATTTAGGGCTTCAGAATCCTTATGCTGCCCCTTGGTAAGAAGCCTCTCACTAGAGTTGTTCTGATTTTTTTTTCCTTACATACTTCCTCATGGTATCACATGTTTCTTATTAATAATCCTTAAATAAAACTATTTTTCCTTGCCTAATCTCCTGCTCCTGTTAAATGACAACAAATTTATGTTTGTGGGCACCTTTATTTTTTTTAACTTTTTAATGTTTATTTTTGAGAGACCGAGCATGAGCAGGGGAGGCGCAGAGAGAGAGGGGAGACACAAAATCCAAAGCAGGCTCCAGGCTCTGAGCTGTCAGCACAGAGCCCGATACCAGGCTCAAACACACAAGGCATGAGAGCATGACCTTAGCCAAAGCCAAATGCTTAACCAACTGAGCCACACAGGCACCCTGTGGGCACCTTTAAAAGAAAGGCTGTATCTCATTTACTTTTATGAATAAATATTGGTTGAATTTTAAAAAGTATAATGTCTGATAATGTCTTAATGGATTACTTTACCAGGATTATTTTAATCTAACAAGTCAGAATGTAATATTGTATTTGCTACATAGTTCCAATTGTTTAAACAAGTCTAAGATTTCAAAAGAAATTAAGTAGAAGGGAATCCTAGAAGAAAAGAAAGAAATGCCTTTTAGTAAAATTGCAGTAATAGCAACAAAAGTTGTCCATATTTCCACTGGAAAGACTAGAGGATGTAAAAACAGGGTGGAAACCTGCCAATTATTGTACCACAAACTTTGAGGATTTCCTGTTAGTTGAAATAAGAAGAGGCCGGGTGAAAGAAAGATTAGAGCCCTGAACAGAAAATGCCTCTTGTAAAAAAATAATGTCTGAGAAATAAATTTAGGTAACTTGAATAGTGCTTCTTAAAGTTTTAAGAAGGCTGAATTAATTGCTAGAGACAGCCAAAGGAACTTTGAGGGTGTATCACATTAATACTACCTGACCTCTGTTCATGCACAGCATCTAGACCTATAATTAGACCTGTGGAGAAGTGAGAGTAACTTAACCGACAGTGAATGTTCCCTAGAAGCCAAAAGTCAATGCTACAAGCAGCTCACTAAGAAGGAAGCTGAGGATTGCCATGACTTTTTCTTGGTACAGGGAAGCAGAATACTGTGGGCTTGCTTCTAGGTTTGTTTGCACTATTTGCTCTCACAAATGAAGAAATAACACAGTGGCAAAGTTTTATACTTGGTCTATTTAGGACTCTGAACCCTTTCTCACTCTCTCTAGACTATGAAGTTACTAACAATATAAATTTACAATAAATTATAAAATGTTCCCCTTCTTTGCATCTAGATCTCAAAGATGCATGCAAAGATCTATGACAATTAATTATAGAACCTATCTCTACTTAACTATGGCAAGGTAATGAGCAACCACAGATAGTCTGTTATGAGAATTTTTTAAAAGAAAAGGGGAAAAAATCACTCAGTATGTGAAGATATACATCATTTCAAACAAAGGAAATTATGAAAAATCAGAGGAGATACCTCACTGGGAAACACAGGTATTCTAAGAAACAGAAAAACATTAGGGATATTTTTATTATTTTTTTCAACAAGATTTAAAAATATGATTGGTCCAAAAATAAATAAATCAAACAATACTAGAGCCAGTAATCATGAGAGATGAATTGGAGTTAAACATGCACAAAGGTTTTTAAAGTAAAAATATTAAATTTAAAACTTTAAAGAAAGTGCCGTACAGTACAGTAATAATTGAATCTTAAAAGTAACACACAGATTTGGGGCGCCTGGGTGGCTCAGTCGGTTGGGCGGCCGACTTCGGCTCAGGTCATGATCTCACTGTGCATGAGTTCAAGTCCCACATCGGGCTCTGTGCTGACAGCTAGCTCAGAACCTGGAGCCTGTCTTCAGATTCTCTATCTCCCTCTCTCTCTGACCCTCCCCTGCTTACGCTGTCTCTCTCTCTCAGAAATAAATAAAAAACATTTTTTTAAAAAAGTAGCACACAGATTTAAGAAATTCATCCAGAACTCTGAAGAAGTGGTAAATTGGTGAAAAAGAGTAAAAGAAAATATGGCAGATGTTGCAGACAAATTCAAGGAATCCAATACACACAAAATAGAAATTTTAGAAAAAGAGAACAGACATGATGTAACAGAAGCAAAAACCAAAGAACAGTGGAGAGAAATTTTCCTAAGCTGGACTAATATTTGACATTTTTGTTTAAAAGAGATGACTAGGAGTGCCTGGGTGGCAGTTAATCCTCTGACTTTGGCTCAGGTCATAATCTTGTGGTTCGTGAGTTCAAGCCCTTTCCCCCTCTCTCTCTTCCCTTCCCCCACTTGTGCTCTCTCTCTCACTTTCTCTCTCTCTCTTACTCTCTCTCAAAAATAAATAAACATTAAAAAATAAGGGATGACCTAATAGTCAAATTTATTGTGGGGTGGGAGGAGTGAAGGAGAAAGAGGGAGAGACGGGTAAAACAGACATAACACCTAGAAATATTTTGGTAAAAATTTTGGATCTCTAAAGGCATTGATCACACTAAGCCAGAAAAATATAATAAAATTTAAAAATAAATGTTAATGTTTAATACTCAAGAGCTGAAATGCACCAAATGATATATATTTTTAAATAAGTGAAACTATAAGAAGAATAAAAAAAGCAAGAGGTGCCTGGGTGGCTCAGTCGGTTGAGCGCCCAACTTCAGCCCATGTCATGATCTCATGGTTTGTGAGTTTGAGCCCTGTGTCAGCCTCTGTGCTGACAGCTTGGAGCCTGAAGCCTCATTTGGATCCTCTGTCTCCCTCTCTCTCTGCTCGTCTTCAGCTCACACTTGCTCTGTCTCTTTCTCTCTCTGTCAAAAATAAATTTAAAAACTTAAAAAATAAAAAAAGAAAGAAAAGCACCACATTTATAGCAAAACACTTTAAAATGCCCTGCAAGTATTTTCTAGATCACATAAACAGAATAAATTAAAAAATAATAAATCGCCATATAGAGAAATTTAATGTTATAATTGATACGTGGTCTTGCCAAAATAATGGACCAGAAACCATTTTTCTAGAATCCAAATGAAGTGAAAAGAAAACAAAATAGTTTTGTTTGTTTGCCTCACATCCAAGGAGCCAACCACAACACAGACTCTGAGAGATCTCTGTGAAGTATCTTGAAGTGGGAAAAGACTAAAGGACCTCATAAGGAGCCAGATCACAATTATGATTTGATAGTGTAAATAATAGAGTCTGACCTGGGAAATGGAGAGCCATTGGAAATCTGGATACCACTCACTAGATACCACACTACACTCTAGATACACTCTATGCAACAACCAATGGTAGCAGTCCTAGGCTTGATAGAATATACATCAAGCATAAAGCAGAGGGTGTTTTCTCTAAGCTGACTTTATTCACTCATTCATTTTCATTTAGTGAACAATTATTGAACATCAGTGTGTACCAGACATTGTGCTAGAAGATGGGGGCAAAGCAGTGAAAAGGACAGATGAAAACTTTCCTTCATGATTTTTATTTATTTGGCTGGGGAAACAAACAGGTAAACAAATATAGAAATAAAAAAATTTCTACAAGTTACATGTGCTACAAAAGAAACAACTCAAGACAATGTGATTCAGTGTGTAAATGTTTGGGGTAGAGTTACTTTAGATTGGGTGTTCAAAGAAGATTTCCTCTCTGAAGAGGTCATTTAAACTGCGACTTGAACATTTAAAATGAAACATTTATTTTTTTTTTAATTTTATTTTAATGTTTTTATTTATTTCTAGGAGAGAGAGACAGCGTGAGCAGGGGAGGGTCAGAGAGAGAGGGAGTCACAGACTGAAACAGGCTCCAGGCTCTGAGCTGGCAGTCGGCACAGAGCCCGACGCGGGGCCCGAACCCACGAACCGCGAGATCATGACCTAAGCGAAAGTCGGACGCTTAACCGACTAAGCCACCCAGGCGCCCCTAAAATGAAACATTTAAACTGAGACTTCAAAATGGGCTATAGAAGATTAGAAGTTTTTAGTTGAAGCAGTAACTTAAAGACTTGGGCAGAGGAGGTGTGTGCCCTTTACATAGTTGGGAAAAAACACAAAACTCCTCAATATTTTAGAGATATCAATTATTCTCAAATTAGTTTATGGATAATTGCTGTGAAAATAACAATGAATAACAACGATTATTTTGGAGAGTGAGGAGGGTGTGAGAATGTGATGTTAACATCCATGTAAAAGAATAAACTTTTAGAATAGCTGAGGAGATACACTACAATGCTTAAAAAATTATAAAAGCTTATTACCAATGCAAGAATATAGTTTAATGGGAAAAAGTAGTTCCCAATGGCCTCCAATGTAAGTAGTACAAACAGTAATATTTTTTTAATTTTTAAAAAATTTTTAAATATTTTTTAAAAATTTACTTCTGAGAAAGAGAGAGAAAGAGACAGCATGAAAAGGGGAGGGTCAGAGAGAGAGGGAGATACAGAATCTGAAACAGGCTCCAGACTCTGATCTAGCCGTCAGCACAGAGCCCAACTCGGGGCTCGAACCTACAAATCCTGAGACCATGACCTGAGCCGAAGTCGAAAGCTTAACCGACTGAGCCACCCAGTTGTCCACAAACAGTAATTTTAAGGGTGGCATTATATTATATTAGGTAAATAAAAGATTAGCCAATAAACAGTTCCAGGGCAATTGGTTGTTTACCAAATTTTACATGGTTACTCGTCACCAGTCACCAAAATAGAGATTAAAGGCTTAAAAGTTTAATAAGTAATTTTAAAAAGAAAATATAAGGAATTAGTTGTGCAATATTGGAGTGAGGAATAGCTCTTGAAGCAACAACAAAGGAAATCTTAAAAGAAATTAGCATATTGCATGTGGTGGTAAATGATTATTTGACTTTTAAAATATTTTGTATCTTCTAAATTATCTTTATTGAGAAAGTTTTTATTTTAGAATCAGAAAAATAATACTAAAAGAAACATTCAAAAACAATTACCTCAAAAGAAAACTGAGGGATTGTTTTACAAAAGAGGCATCCGGTATTTCTACAATCATGCCCTGAGAAGAGTCACATTCTCTGTGTATTTGGTTAACTCAGCATTACTCTTAAAAAATATAGGTTAACAACCTCTGATGGATTGTTTCGTATTCTTTCATTTTCAGGAGACAGATTGTCCAAAATTATTTTAGCCTTTAGTCTCTTGCTTTAAAAATACAGCCAAATATTGATCTTACCACAGAGATCTGATAGGAAATGAACTTGGGATCTTTCCCCTGGACAGTAGAGACCATTTGGTCCAATAGAGCACCTATTACAACTCATATTTTATTATTATTTTCCCAAGCCTTCCTTGGGAATTCTGTCTGATAAAAAATTAAAATTGCAACAGTATTTGATCCTTTCGTGCAGAATTCTACCTTCTCTCTGTCCTGAAAAACCACTTAAAGTACATTTTCTCTCTCTGTCTCCATACTCCTGACACCGTTACTTTCATTAAATCCCAGAACAGCAACTTTCCTACTCAAACAAAATGGGCTCCCTGGGAATTACCAGCCTCATCGTCATTTAAATAAAATTATATATGTATGTCAGTTCAATTGTCTTCAAGTATCAGCGTTGTTTCTCAGTCAGCAAGTAATCAGGCTGTAGACTTTTGGCATTTTCATCTACTTTAAAGTGCAACTGCTCAGCTAATGAGATCACTATAGCCTAGTAGAAAGCTCGTTGGAAGTTAAATTTTTAAAGTTTATTTTTTTATTATTATTATTGAAAGAAAGACAAAGAGACATGGAGAGGGTCCCAAGCAGGCTCAGCGCTGCCAGCACAGAGCCCTATGCAGGGCTCAAACTCACAAACTGTGAGTTCATGACCTGAGCTGAAATCACGAGTCAGAAGCTCAACAGACTGAGCCACCCAGGTGCCTTTGAAGTAATTTTTCTTTTCATTTCAGTCAAGATATTTTGTTTATTTGTTTTTCCCCTCTGTGCTGAAATATTACTAATCATTATGTTTGATCCAGTCCAGTGCTGAATCTATAATTCCACTTCATGGCAAAATAATGTTTGTTTCTATCTTCACAATCTTCCAGAAGTAGCTATCCCCAGCCTCTGAGAACTTTCTAACTTGAAAACTGTCAGCAAAATATCCCAAATCATTGGAGGACCAGTGGAAACATGGGAAACATGGGAGAGGGGTTGAAGGCCCTTCTCCTGGACCCAGGTTTTCCTGGTGACTCAGCTCCAGGTAACCCCATATTTGTTCCACATGTTCTGGAAGGGCAGGGGTGGGGGGCGTGGGAAGGTTCATTTGGACAGTGAACAGAGGACAGTGAGACCAAGTCCATTGGTCTTCTGAGCACAACTTCCACGAGCTTAGACCTGGCTGGGGACCCTGGTGGGAATGACACAGTGGCTAACTGCTTCTGGATGATGCCTCCAGTATGGAGACTTGCTGGATCTAGGGCCTCCATGCAGTGCCCGGTCTCTGAGTGACTGCCTGGATCAACAGGTGCCTAAAGCATACTGCTTGGAACCCTGAAACAGGTGTTGATCTACATCTTGCTCCTGCCTAAGGGGCTATGGAGAAACCACTTTGTTGACGAAAGAAAAAAGAAAGAAAGGAACGAAAGAAAGAAAGACAGAAAGAAAGACAGAAAGAAAGAAAGAAAGAAAGAAAGAAAGAAAGAAAGAAAGAAAGAAAGAAAGAAAGAAAGTTAGTTTAATATTATATTTAACGATATATAATGATGAAATCTCCTAGGCCCCCTCTGGCCAACCTAGTAGTCTTTTTAGCTTTAGCAAGCACCTTTAGCCCACACGGTTGATTAACCTTTCTTTTTTTTATCTATAGATCCTGAATTCTTTCCTAGAAAGAACAAAGCACCTCTGAACAACTCCCAGGCACTAAGGAACCAGATCCCCTTGCTCCAAGCACTGAGATAACATCTGTAGCTGGCACCATTGAGTCCGCACATAATCAAGAAATGTTAGTTATTCCTGTACTCCCTTTATTGATTAACTCCCCTAAATGCCTTTAAAAACCCGTGGGCCAGTGGTGCCTGGGTGGCTCAGTCATTTGAGCATCTGATTCGGTTTCGGCTCAGGTCAAAAACATGGCTTCTGGGTTCCAGATCCGTATTGGGGTCTGTGCTGACAGCACGGAGCCTGCTTGGGAGTCTCTCTCTCTTCCTCTCTCTCTCTACTTCTCCCCTGCTTGCTCACTATCTCTTTCTTTTAAAAATAAATAAACATTTAAAAAGAATCTGAAGCAGGCTCCAAGCCCTGAGCTGTCCACACAGAGCCCAACGTGGGGCTTGAACATATGGATTGCGACTATATGACTTGACCTGAAGTTGGACGCTCAATCGACTGAGCCACCCAGGTACCCCTGAAATCATTTTAAACTTTGCCTCTCCCTTTCCATATTCTACTAGGTTGAGGAGTGTCTGCTTTATCTTCCACTGTAATTTTGTTTTCTACTTGTTCTCTCTTCAACTGTGGTATCTTCTGTTACACAGATCAATGAAAATACAGTAGAACCTTATTTGCCAAGCATAATTCATTCTGGAAGCATGCTTGTAATCCAAAGCACTTGTATATCCAAGTGAATTTCCCCATATGAAATAATGGAAACTCAGATGATTTTTCCACAGCCCCAAAATATTCATATAAAATGATTTCAATACTGTAATATATACAAAATAAAAAAGAAAATATGAAATATAAAGAAAGATAAACAAATAACTTTCACTTACCTTTGAAAACCTTCGTGGCTGGCATGAGGGAGATGAGAGAGGAGGATTATTGTGTAGGACGACTTTCACTATCACTAACAGATCACTGCTATCTATTGGCTCAATGGAATCTTTTTCTTTTCGTGCAACTTTAACAAGGAACCTATCCAATGACACTTTCTTTTGCTTCCTTTTGAGGATTTTGCAGAAATGTGACATTGGGATTGTTGCTAAACAGATTCATCGCTTGCACTGCTACAGGCTTATTTTGGTGGTGCTTTTCTACAAAATTTTGTGCTGTTTCCCACATTTTACACATCTCCCTAATCTCATTTGAACTGAAGGATTCCCCCACCTTTTTCTCCTCCTCCTCCTCTGCAGACAAGATCTCTTCTCCGTAACCTCTTGCTGTTGCTTGCAATGCAGCTCCATCAGTTTTTCAGTGGTCAGCCCCTAGCCATATTTCTCCACCAGCTCTTGAATGTCATCCTCACTCACCTCAAGTCCCATGGTCTTCCCCAAGGTCACAATTTCATTGACAACTGGTGGCTCCTGTTCATGAGCAAGCTCCTCTAAGTCATGTCTGAGAACAGTCAGGCCACAGTTTTCTCCCAGCAGAACTGAGAGTTTTCTTGGTGACTCCATCCCAGGTTTTATCAATGATTTTGAGGTAGTTCAAAATGTGGAAATGATTTTCCAAAACTCTCAGAGGGTAAAGTTTGTTCCTTCGGTCACCTAGAAGCATTGCTGATATAGTGTTTTTGTGTTTTAAAGTTCAAAATGACTTGCTGATCCATGGGCTAAAGGACTGGAGTCGTGCTGGGAGGAAAGAACCTACCTTAAAGAATTCGAATTCCTCCAGCAAGTCATCCTCAAAGCCTGCAGGATGAGCGGGAGCATTATCCAAAATCAGCAAGGCTTTGAGTGGCAGATTCTTTTCTAAAAGGTATTTCTTCACTGCAGGACTGAAGACCTCATTGATCCACTCACTGAACAAGATATGAGTGACCCATGCCTTGCTGTTGGACCTCCATATACATTTAACTGTCCTTCTGCACCTTGCATTTCTTGAAGTCTCATGGATTCTCACAATGGTACAGGAACAGGGGCTTGACTTTGAAATCCCTGCCTGCATTAGCACAAAACAAGAGTGTGAGATAGTCTTTCATGGCCTTGTAACCAGGCACTGCATTCTTTTCTTCTGTAATGTACCTTCTATTAGGCATCTTTTTCAAAATAAATAAATAAATAAATAAAGCCCAATTTCATTGCAGTTAAAGACCTGCTCTGGCCAGTAACACTTGGAAAAGACGATCTTCTGGAACTCGGTAGCTAATGCCTCAGCTGCCTTAGCACATTAATTTGCAGCCTCTCTGTGCCTCACAACACTATAGATACCACCTCTCCTCTTAAAGTTATCAAGCCATTCCCTGCTGAACACAGAAATGACATGCTTAGCAGTTTACTTACTTACTACGTCAGTGTTTAAAGCATTAGCCTTTTCACAGATTAAGTTCTTGGTCACAGTATCATCTGCTAGTTGCTTCTCATTTATTCAAACCAGAAGCAACTTTTCTACATCTTCCAGAACACATGGTAGTTGCTTTGATATTCTTGTGACCTCCTTTTGCTGTATCTAGCTCCCCTTAGTTTTTAATATTGTGCAAATGGTCAACATAATCTTCTTATAAAATCTTGTAATTTAGGCCACTCATATACTTTGTTCATACTTCTCAATGATTTCATTCTTAACTTCCACCAAATCATCTCCTTCTTCTTACCACCTTTTTTTTCAGCCTTTTTCTGCACAGGGGCCATTGTAAATATGTTCACATGGATGTTGACTACAGTACAGTATTAATAAACTGTATTTAATGCAACCGGCATGCTTGCTTCAGCAGCACATATACTAAAATTGGAACGATACAGAGATTAGCATGGCCCCTGCATAAGGATGACATGCAAATTCGTGAAGCGTTCCATATTTTTAACTCTTTGTTCAAAAAAAACAAAAAATATATATAACTAGCAATAAGGGAGCAAAGGAAAGGGTCTATATCTGCAGGCAACTCGACCTAGAATGAAGCAGAGCATTCCTAAGCTTACTTTTATATGGAAAAGCAAAGGACTGTTGCTTTGAAGGGACAAAATACACAAGTGCCAGTTGTGGGCACTTTCCAACATTCTGAAAAATCACTGATTTCTGCCAAACACCACAGCCTGAGACTGAGTATCTGAGCATGGGAGACGAACACCCACAATCCCTCAGCAAGAGAAAGATAGAAGAACCATTGGCTCAGCTGTGATCATGTGATGTTTGGCATGACTTGCTCTTTGTATTGCAAGATATTGCTTGTTTATCAAGTTAAGATTTATTAGAAATTTATGCTTGTCATGCGGAACACTTGGAGAACAAGTTACTTGCTATCCAAGGTTTTACCTTACTTGCAAAATTTGCCTTGCCTTGGGCAACATGTTACTCGAGGTTGAAATAGGAAGCTAATCTTGGATAAATGTCTGAGTTCTCTTTGGCTTATCCCATAAAATTGGAATATTTAAGCCTGGTCCCATCTCTTGGTGGTAACATTTCTAATAGTTCGAGGAAACAACTATGCATTCAAAATTAAGTGACTTGAGAAATAAGGACTGTAATTGTGTTTTAAATGTAAGGAGCCTAAACATGTCAAAGATAGTACCTGAGAGGCTGTATGGGATGGGGAAGATGGTAGAGACTCTGGCTGGACCTCCATCCATGTGTTTCAGTGAAGGCAGGGCCAACTTTATCTTTAGACTACTACAAATGGCACTTTGCATGTATTAAGTACTCTATGTTTTAGTTGCTAATATTTCTGCTGCTGTTGCTATGCAACTTATAGCAAAATATTGTGTCAATAATGCTGATCTATAATTTATAAATGATCTTTAATGTTCAATAATGTATGCCCAGGGCTTAGTGCAGCCTGACACATAGTTGGTGCTCAATGTAAACTGAATGAATGAATGTGTTCTTTGTTACATGAGAAACAATAGGGAAATGTTGAAAATTTATTGGAAACTAGTCCCCCCTTCCAGAGAATCAATTCACAGAATTACAAAGACATTATGTATTTTTATTCTCTCCAGGGAAATATTGAACCTTCTCAAAACTCCCTCTATAATTATTTCCTGGGTGAAGGCCAAGATATAGTTTATAATACTAAAACATTCCTATAAGGACTTGGTAGAAGGACCAACTAAATATTCGCTAATGGTGAATATTAGGGTCTTTTTCACAGTAAAATGATAAACTTTTAATCATTTATGAGATATCAATATACAGTGGGGAATCAAGGCATGCAATGATAGTTAAAATACTATATACATTTCAACCAAATTTTAACATGTGAAAGTAATTGTGTTATGGGCTTAGAAAACACAAAGCTACCTAAAATGTTGTTTTTGTTATTGGCTAGTGTATAAAATAAATATGTAACAATTTAAAAGCAAAGATTCTACTGGAATAAGGTTTGGAAATGTATATACATACATGTAAGTATGTGTATAAAATTGAACATATGTCTTTGATTAAACAAACATATATCTCTGATTTAGAGCCAGACTACATATAATTCAAAATTAAATGAGCATCAGAGAAGTAAATAGACAATTGCAGTAGAGTCTAAACAGTGTATTTCTAAAGCTGAAGTTTCAAGAGTGGGTAAGAGTTAGCTAGAATAAAGAGCAGGGAGACTAGGAAAGGTATTACAGATAAAAGAAATATATTGTGTGAGGTTGTGAAGATATGCTATGTTAAATTTCATGTACATAGGTAGACATAACTAGAATGAGGGTAGGTATAGGTAAGGGAAATAAGGGAGGCAAGGCAGTGCCAGATAAAGAATTTTATATTCTAAGGAGATAACATTTTTAAATCTACATATTGTAGTTTTTTAGACAGCTAAATTAATGCAAATTCACCATAAACATTCAAATAATACAGATGTATAGAGCATACAAAGTAAGCACGTCCAATTTCGTAAGTATGTTCATACAGCTAGTGAGAATGTCTTTTAGAGATATTTAAACTAGTTTTATTAAATTAAAACAGTGGTTTTTACTTTTTATATAAAAACAGTAAAGGACAGGAAAGGATTTAAATAAAAAGTAAAAATTTATCCCACTGCCCAAACCTTTACCTCCAATTCCACTTGGCAGGGACAAAATTATGAATAACTTCTGACTTTTAATGCTTTTGAACTTCCCACTTTAACTACAAATGATATACTTATACGTCCCTACTAAAAAGAGTGAAGTATAATGTTATAAATGGAGAATATTGTCAGATTACCTATTCCTCCCCACACAGAAAAAAAATGTGAGCCAACATATCTTCACAGAGTGAATTTTATTAATACTATAACCAAAAGATAATTCCAATGTTATTAAACCCCCCCCAAAATAAAGTGGGAAGAAAAAATTCCAAATTCTTTTTTCCCCCTTCTTTTAAACAACACGTTAATGTCTGAAAACTAACCAGGAAAGCTTGTTAAGGAAAACAATAGCTTTGTCTTAACTAAAAATCAAATTAAGTAAATTATGAATTAGTCATCAAACCCAGGGTTCATTTTTAAAATGCCAGGATGGTTCAGTATAAGAAAATAGTTAAAATAATTTGCTGTTAATAGTACACAGGGAACGTAATTATAAAAGTGTGGCTGTAGCCTAGGGTTCATTGAGAGGTGGTAGATTATAAGGTTGGCAAATGATAGATTGGAAACCTATGAAAGAATGAAAGAATTTATACATAGTGAGTGCCAAAAATATCTGTGATTTTAACCAACAGGAGGAGAGTTAAAGAATACTTTTATTTCATTTTTTATATTATAAAGAGAGTAACACTGTATTTCATTTGATAAAGTAATTACTCTCACAATTACAATTCCCTTTTTATAGGTATCAAAACATTATTAGTGGCATATATAGATCTATATATCTATATAGATGTGCATACCCAAAGTGTAGAGAATAAATATATACTGTATCTAGTATGCATTTTTTACACATTAAATTACAACACTAATCATTTCTTATTGGATTAATATATTTCATGACAAATGTAAATATTAATAAATAAATATAGTCCAATAGTTATAAAATTAACATGTAATAATAACAAATACTTTCTGTGTTTTCTGTGTACCAGGAAAAAATATACAAATGCATATTAATTGTTGAAATAAATATATATATAATGAAACCTCACAATAACAACCTGTGTTAGCTGCATTATCTTCATATTAAAGATAAAGAAAGAAAGGCCCACAGGAATCTGTCTGATACTAAAATCTGTGTGCTTAATCTACCACATCCTGCTATCTTCACAAGCACCTTCTGGAAAGACAATGTCTAAGAACTTTCTAGTGAGTCAGAATATTTGAGCAAGGGTGAGAGATTGCAAAATGCAACTCATTCATTGCAAAATGAATTCCATATGCAAAAGAATTTTATTGCAAAATGAAACCCATATGCAAATAATCTATGAGTTTAAAAAAATCAGTCCCCATCTATAGAGTAAATAGTTCAGCTTAAGCCACACAAAAAATAGCAAATAGGAAATAACTTTAGATTTTTATACGCAAAGTAGGTCATTTGTTTTTAGTTAGCCTTATACTTGAAGTTGTCATACATAGCATGAAAAATATTGGAATCTGAAGGTATTTGGGTTTTTTTCCCCAAGGACTATAGTATAAGCTTCCTTGTTATGTTTGAAAACTTCTACAGGTGCATTATGAGCTTAACCTTACCATATGAGCTGGACAGGAATTAAAGAATATGAACTGAACAATGTAGTTGAGGTAGCTTCTAGTATATACTATTCAGTATTGCACTGTAGTGCTAGTTTCAGACAATAGTAAATACGAGAGCTGGGATTACACCTACCTCATTTGGAAGGCTTGGAAATAAGTAACCAAATAAACCTTCTACTTCTAATAATCTTTGCTTCTCATAGAATCAAGGTAGAACTACTTATATTAGCTTTTAGATTTAAAGAGTAAACTGCGGAGTGCTTGGGTGGCTCAGTAGGTTAAGTCTCCAACTTCAGCTCAGGTCATGATCTCGTGCTTCGTGGGTTCTAGCTCTGTATCAGGTTCTGTGCTGACAGCTCAGAGCTTAGAGTCTGCTTCAGATTGTGTGCCTCCCTCTCTCTGTCCCTCCCCCACTCATATTTTGTCTCTTTTTCCAAAAATAAAATTTTTAAAAAAACATTAAAGCTTTTTAAAATAAAAATAAAAACACTTAAATAAAGAGTAAACTGGAAAATAATTCTGGGTTTTAAAAGCGTTTGATGCTAGCTGAGAATGGCATCTATTTTAAACTAATGATTACATTATGTATATGTGCCATGTGTGCACACATGTTCCTTTGTGTTTATTTACACATGTCGTATGTATCTTTTTGGAAAGGTATGTTTTAAAAGAGAAGTGACAAGGGGCGCCTGGGTGGCTTAGTCGGTTAAGCGTCCAACTTTCACTTAGGTCATGATCTCGCGGTTCGTGGGTTCGAGCCCCGCGTCCGGCTCTGTGCTGACTGCCGGCTCAGAGCCTGGAGCCTGTTTCAATCTGTGACTCCCTCTCTCTCTGACCCTCCCCTGCTCACGCTGTCTCTCTCTCTCTCCTAGAAATAAAACATTAAAAAAAATTAAAAAAAAATAAATAAAAAATAAAAGAGAAGTGACAAGATCCTTCTCCACATTCTATGTGTTGAATCCCAAGAGTCATTCTCTACTCACTATCTGATGAGATTTGACAGTACAAAATTCAGTTGCAAAGCCACATCTAATGCAAGCAAGCTGTGGCCTTGCACTATCTTGCTGTAGGCTAATCACTTTATAATGAGTTTAGTGAAAAGTACCTGTGCAATAAGTTGTAGTTGACAGCAGCCCAAAGGGACCTCTAAGTGCTAAAAATTAGCAGCTGAGGGATGTTGGATTGCATCCTTTTGAAGATAGAAAACAGATTCCTTTCTAAAATACAAGCAGTTTAAACTCAACATAAATCAAACAGATGGTAAAAGAAATATCTTGTTGCTATGGCCTTTATCCTGTTTTTGTTCTCACTGTTTTATAAAGTGAATGAAGAAAAAAAGTTAAGCTTCTAGTGTTCTAGTCTGAGGAAACAATATCTTAACAGCACAGAGAAAATGATTTTTTTTCACTGCAATATTGTATACTTGACAGTTCGTGGAAAAATTTACACCAAGCTATATTTAAAGAAAATGGTGAACATGCATTGAACAGTCAGCTTACTTTTAAATGATTCACTTTCATTGTAGAGTTTGGATATTAAATAATCAATCTGGACTAGAGAAATTATACTAAAACACAATCACTACTATTTATAAGACTGTTGCAGAGCTGGATTGCTATAAAGACTACTATGCACCAGAGGAAATACAACTTTGATTAGACTGTACTGATACTATTGATAAGCCTCAAAACTCATGCTAATTTTGCCTGCAAGAAAGATGCAGCATAAAACATAAAGAAAAAATGCTATGGCATTGCTTGGTAGTAAGAAATCTATAAAATAATGTTTTGGCTTTCCAACTTGGCACTAGAAATGACAGAGAACAAAACATAAGAGAGATACATTTGACACAGTGCCATGAAAAGTATTTGCAACAGTGCCATGAAAAACATTTCTGAACTTCAGTATATTTCCTTGAATCAAAGGGCACCCAGTGCATCAAGGTGTTATAGAGGTCAAAATAATCAACAATATGACGGTGGCTATTGACAGCTGCAGTGTAAACTACTTGTGCATCTATTATAGTACTTGTATTGAAATGATATATTGAGAGGCGCCTGGGTGGCTCAGTCGGTTAAGTGTCCGACTTCGGCTCAGGTCATGATCTTACGGTTCGTGGGTTCGAGCCCCGTGTCAGACTCTGTGCTGACAGCTCGCTCAGAGCCTGGAGCCTGTTTCAGACTTTCGGTCTCCCTCTCTCTCTCTGACCCTCCCCTGCTCATGCTGTCTCTATCTCTCTCTCAAAACTAAATAAAACATTAAAAAAATTTTTTTTGAAATGATATATTGAATTAAGTATCATACAAAGGTCCACAAATGTGCTAGGTAGTAAATGTTAATTTTACAATAGGATTTGACAGCACTACCCTTAGTGGCTGCAAGGTAACTGGGGAAAACACTAAGCGGTGGTACAAACATGTTAGTCTTCATAGAATTTTTGTGGTTTCATTAGAGATTTCGGCTAGGGTAAGAAGTTAAATAATAAGAGAGTGGAGAAGAGTATTTCTGCAAAGCAGAGGAGCATAGGAAGATTTTGACCAGATTGTGAGAGACCTTAAATGTGAAACTGAGGAATTACAGGTTTGTTTGTTAGGCAATTAGGTGCCACTGAAAGATTAAAGAAAGGATAATGTGTACAAAATAGTGTTTTATTGAAGATTTACTGGCCAGTAAATGGGGAAAAACTGAAGGCAAAAAAAAAAAATCTAGTTAAGAGATGATGAGATCATGACAACTACCCAGGGAAGCAGTGGTGAGGGTCTGAACAAGGCTTGTGACAAGAGGAATAAAGAAGGACTTAGTGATTGATGGAATGCAAAGGAAAAATGGTGCGAATCAACAATTGTGATAAGCAAAGTCATGAATTTCATAGCCAGATTATCATTGAGCCTCTCCAGAAAGAAAAGAATCAAGAATGACTTGAATATGTAGGCCTGAGTACAGAGAGAAGGGATAATTTAAAAATATAAGGATAAAAAAGAAAATGTATAATTTAAAAGTTAAAAGTATAGAGAAATACTTATGTCCAGAAGGGAAACTGATTTTGAACAATTAAACTCATTACATTTTCCAGTTATTTTTGAGTGTCATTATGCAAAATTTTTGTGGAATAACTTTGGTATTCTGTTGATACTTTTACAATATCAAATGTGGTTCAGCTGCTGGTTTATCTTACATTCTTGTTGTATATACAACATATTTGACCAGATTTATTTGTCATATGGTACTTTAATCATATAGATGCAGCTACAGTGGTTAAGTCTGATCTTGATAACAACCCACTTAAATTAGGAATAATATAATAATTTAGATGACAATAAATGATAAATACACTACATTGTCAAAGCTTGATGTCTGTCACTTGGTAAACCTGATTTGGACATCATCTTTTTTTTTTTTCCTGCTTTGTAAATTTTTTTTTTTTTACAAATAGTTTATTGTCAAATTAGTTTCCACATAACACTCAGTGCTCATCCCCATAAGTGTCCTCCTCTATACCCATCCCCCCCTCCCCCCCACATCCATCAGTCCTCAGTTTTTGTCAGCATTCAAGAGTCTCTCATGGTTTGCTTCTCTTCCTTTCCCCCACCATTTCCCCCCTTCTTCTCCCCCTTGTTCCTCCGTCAAGTTCCTCCTAATCCTCCTATACGTGCAAACATATATTTGTCCTTCTCTGCCTGACTTATTTCGCTCAGCATAACACCCTCAAGGTCCATCCATGTTGCTACACATGGCCAGATTTCATTGTTTCTCTTTGCCATGTAGTATTCCATGGTATAGATAAACCACATCTTCTTGATCCATTCATCTGTTGATGGACACTTCGGCTCTTTCCATGTTTTGGCTACTGTGGAGAGTGCTGCTATGAACATTGGGGTACATGTGCTCCTATGCCTCAACATTTCTGTATCCCTTGGGTAAATTCCTAGTAGTGCTATTGCTGGGTCATAGGGGAGTTCTATTGTTAGTTTCCTGAAGAACCTCCACACTGTTTTCCAGAGGGGCTGTACCAGTTTACATTCCCACCAACAGTGTAGGAGGGTGCCCGTTTCTCCACATCCTCGCCAGCATCTAGAGTTCTCTGATTGGCTCATTTTAGCCACTCTGACTGGCGTGAGGTGGTATCTCAGTGTGGTTTTGATTTGTATTTCCCTGATGAGGAGCGATGCTGAGCATCGTTTCATGTGTCTGTTGGCCATCTGGATGTCCTCTTTGGAGAAGTGTCTGTTCATATTTTCTGCCCATTTCTTCACTGGGTCGTTTGTTTTTCGGGCGTGTAGTTTGGTGAGTTCCTTATAGATTCTGGATATTAACCCTTTATTTGATATGTCATTTGCAACTATCTTTTCCCATTCCGTTGGTTGTCTATTAATTTTCTGGGTTGTTTCCTTGGCTGTGCAGAAGCTTTTAATCTTGATGAGGTCCCAATCTTTTATTTTTGCTCTTGATTCCCTTGCTTTTGGGGATGTGTCAAGTAAGAAGTTGCTGCGGTGGAGGTCAAGGAGGTTGTTTCCTGCTTTCTCCTCTAGGGTGTTGATAGTTTCCTGTCTCACGTTCAGGTCCTTTATCCATTTTGAGTTTATTTTTGTGCATGGTGTGAGAAAATGATCTAGTTTCATTCTTCTGCATGTTGCTGTCCAATTCTCCCAACACCATCTGTTAAAAAGGCTGTCATTTTTCCACTGGATATTCTTTCCTGCTTGGTCAAAGATCAGTTGGCTGTATACTTTTGGGTCCACTTCTGAGTTCTCAATTCTGTTCCATTGGTCTATGTGTCTGTTTTTGTGCCAATACCATACTGTCTTGATGAGGACAGCTTTGAAGTAGAGGCTCAAGTCTGGGATGGTGATCCCTCCCGTTTTGGTTTTATTTTTCAGGATTACTTTGGCTATTCGGGGTCTTTTGTGGTTCCATACAAATTTTTGGGTAGTTTGTTCTAGTTTTGAGAAGTATGCTGGTGCAATTTTGGTTGGAATTGCATTGAATGTGTAGAGTGCTTTAGGTAGTAATGACAGCTTAACTATATTATTCTTCCTATCCATGAGCATGGAATGTTTTTCCATTTTTTGTGTCTTCTTCAAATTCGTTCATAAGTTTTCTATAGTTTTCATCATACAGATCTCTTGTATCCTTGGATAGGTTTATTCCGAGGTATTTTATGTTTTTTTGTGCAATTGTGAATGGGATCAGTTTCTTGATTTCTCTTTCTGTTGCTTCATTGTTGGTGTATAAAAATGCAACCGATTTCTGTACGTTGATTTTGTACCCTGCAACTTGGTTGAATTCTTGGATCGGTTCTAGTTGGCTTCTGGTGGAGTCTGTCGGGTTTTCGATGTAGAGTATCATGTCAACTGGGAAGAGTGAAAGTTTGACTTCCTCTTTGCCAATTCTGATGCCTTTGATTTCCTTTTGTTGTCTGATGACTGATGCTAGGACTTCCAGCACTATGTTAAACAACAGTGGTGAGAGTGGACATCCCTGTCGTGTTCCTGACCTCAGGGGGAAAGCTCTCGATTTTTCCCCATTGAGGATGATGTTAGCTGAAGGCTTCTCATAGATGGCTTGATGATGTTTAAGTAGGTTCCTTCTATCCCAACTTTCTCGAGAGTCTTTATTAAGAAGGGATGCTGTATTTTGTCAAATGCTTTTTCTGCATCTATTGACAGGATCATATGGTTTTTATCTTTTCTTTTATTGATATGATGGATCACATTGATTGATTTGCGAATGTTGAACCAGCCCTGTAACCCAGGAATGAATCCCACTTGATCTTGGTGGATGATTCTTTTGATATGCTGCTGGATTCGATTTGCAAGGATCTTGTTGAGAATTTTTGCATCCATATTCATCAAGGATATTGGCCTGTAGTTCTCTTTTTTTGCTGGATCTCTATCTGGCTTGGGAAGCAGAGTGATGCTGGCTTCATAAAATGAGTCCGGGAGTTTTCCTTCGATTTCTATTTTTTGGAATAGCTTGAGAAGAATTGGGATTAATTCTGTGTTAAATGTCTGGTAGAATTCCCCAGGGAAGCCATCAGGTCCAGGGTTCTTATTTGTTGGGAGATTTTTGATCACTGATTCGATTTCTTCACTCGCTATGGGTCTGTTCAGGTTTTCTATTTCTTCCCGTGTGAATTTTGGTAGTGAGTGTGTGTTTAGGAATTTGTCCATTTCTTCTAAGTTGTCCAATTTGTTGGCATATAATTTTTCATAGTATTCCCTGATAATTGCTTGTATTTCTGAGGGGTTGGTTGTCATAAGTCCATTTTCATTCATAATTTTGTCTATTTGGGTGCTCTCTCTTTTCTTTTGAATAAGTCTGGCTAGAGGTTTGTCAATTTTGTTTACTTTTTCAAAAAACCAACTCTTGGTTTCATTGATCTGTTCAATTGTTTCTTTGGTCTCTATGTTGGTTATTTCTGCTCTAATTTTTACTATTTCTCTTCTTCTACTGTGTTTAGGGCGTTCTTGTTGCTCTGCCTCTAGTTCCTTTAGGTGAGCTGTTACATTTTGGACTTGCGCTTTTTCTAATCTCTTGAAATAGGCCTGGAGAGCAATGGACTTTCCTCTTAGCACTGCCTTTGCCGCATCCCATAGATTTTGAATTGTTGTGTTTTCATTTTCATTTGTTTCCATATATTTTTTAATTTCATCTCTAATTGCCTGATTGGCCCATTCATTCTTTAGAAGGGTGTTCTTTAACCTCCATGTTTTTGGAGGTTTTCCAGACTTCTTCCTGTAATTGATTTCAAGTTTCAAAGCATTATGATCTGACAGTGTGCATGGTATGATCTCTATTCTTTTATATTTATTGAGGGCTGCTTTATGTCCCAGTATGTGATCTATCTTGGAGAATGTGCCATGCGCACTTGAGAAGAAAGTAAATTCCCTGGCCTCAGGATGTAAAGTTCTAAATATATCCGTCAGATCCATCTGGTCCAATGTGTCTTTCAAGTCCATTATTTCTTTAGTGATTTTCTGTCTGGTTGACCTATCCATTGCTGTAAGCGGAGTATTAAAGTCCCCTGCTATTAGCACATTCTTATCTATAAGCTTGTTTCTGATTGTGATTAATTGTTTTAGATATTTAGGTGCTCCCATATTCGGTGCGTAGACATTTATGATTGTTAGTTCTTCCTGATGGATGGACCCTGTAATTATTATGTAGTGCCCTTCTTCATCTCTTGTGATTGTCTTTAATTTAAAGTCCAGTTTGTCTGATATAAGTATCGCTACTCCGGCTTTCTTTTGATTTCCTGTAGCATGATATATATTTCTCCATCCCCTTACTTTTAATCTGAAGGTATCTTCCCGTCTAAAATGAGTTTCTTGTAGACAGCCTATAGATGGATTTTGTTTTTTAATCCATTCTGCTACCCTATGTCTTTTGATTGGAGCATT
Organism: Proteles cristata cristata; assembly: GCA_017311185.1. Taxonomy (NCBI): domain Eukaryota; kingdom Metazoa; phylum Chordata; class Mammalia; order Carnivora; family Hyaenidae; genus Proteles; species Proteles cristata. Next base: position 9,482 of record JAESUZ010000755.1, on the reverse strand, counting down.
CAGCCCATTTACATTCAGTGTTATTATTGAAATATGTGGGTTTAGAGTCTTTGTATCTTTTGTAGGGTTCATGTTTGTGGTGGTGTCTCTGGAATCTTTGTTCCTTGCAACCTTTCCTTCAGAGCATCCCCCTCAGGATTTCTTGTAGGGCTGGCTTTGTGGTGGCAAATTCTTTCAATTTCTGTTTATTTGGAAAGGTTTTTATCTCTCCTTCTATTTTGAATGACAGGCTTGCTGGATAGAGGATTCTTGGCTGCATATTTTTACTGTTCATCACATTGAAGATCTCCTTCCATTCCTTTCTGGTCTGCCAAGTTTCAGTAGATAGGTCTGTCACCACTCTGCTAGGTTTCCCTTTGTATGTGAGGGTCCTTTTCTCCCTAGCTGCTTTCAAAATTCTCTCTTTGTCCTTATATTTTGCCATTTTGACTATGATATGTCGTGCAGAAGATCGATTCAAGTTACGTCTGAGGGAGTCCTCTGAGCCTCTTGTATTTCCACATTGACTTCCTTCCCCAGGTCGGGAAGTTCTCTGCTATAATTTGTTCCAGGACTCCTTCAGCACCTTTCCCTCTCTCTTCGTCTTTTGGGATTTATATGATACGGATATTGTTGCGTTTGACCGTATCGCTGAGCTCTTGAATTCTTCTTTCCTGTTCCTGGATCAGTTTGTCTCTTTTCTTGTCAGCTTCTTGTTTTTCTATCATGGTGTCTTCTAAATCACTTATTCTCCTTTCTGCCTCTTCAAGTCCGTGCATTGGAGGCCTCCAATTTATTATGGATCTCATTTATCGCATTTTTTAATTCTTCATGCCTATTTTTATTTTCCATTCTGTCTGTAGCCATAGTTTCTTTGATGTCCCCTATGTTTTTTTCAAGCCCAGCTATTAATTTTACCATTATTATTCTAAAATCTTGTTCAGTTATGCTGCTAATATCTGTTTTGAGCATTTCATTAGCTGTCATTTCTTCTTGGAGTTTCTTTGGAGGAGAGGTCTTTCGTTTCATCATTTTAGTTAGCTTTCCAGCTCTCGTTGGTTTTAAAGACCTGTTATGCTCTCTGTTTCTATGAGTGCTGCTATATCCAAGAAGACTCTTTGACTTTCCAGGGCCTATCCTTTCAGAGAGTGTTTTTTGAATGGTATCCCTTGGTCTCTCTTGTTGGGACCTTGGTTATTTTATTTTTCTATTCGTAGTGATATTTAGGACTCTCCACCTTGTGTACTCTAGCTTGTTTCTTGAGGTAGCCCTTCAGCTGCTGCAGAGTAATCTTTCTTCTTTGTGGGCTCTGACTATATCAACAGTCCTTCTTTTCCCCAAGAACTGGCTCTGCAGTGGGCACTCTCCCTTCTCTAGCACAAACAGCCTTGGGTGGGGATGTTGGGATGGACACCAGTTGGATAAGGCCCAGTGTAGCTGGAGAGTCCTCCGTCCTCCTAGAAAACTTAGATACCCACACTCATTTGGTGTGGCTGCCTGAGTCTTCTGGTAGAGAGCTCATTTCCGTTTTCACTTTGCAGCCCCTGGTTCTGCAGCATGGGGAAGTCGGGTACGCCTGTGTCGCTCTGGCTCCTTGTACCACGGAGAGGGGTCCCAGGTTAGAACGGACTTGGGTCCTCTGTCAGTTATGATTGCAAATTGCAAGTAGGCAATTACAGCCACTTGTGATATCGCCCAGATGTTAGATGTAGGGACAGCACCTCACGGCCTGGAGGAAGAGGCGTCCGGACATTATCTATTATAAAATGGAAGCAAACCAAACCACAATGATTACAAACTGGTGTTAGTAACACGCAGATTTTAATGTATCAAGATCTTTTTTTGAAATGTCAAGCTGAAGCTGTTACAGAAACCAGCCCTGTGTTTAAAGAAAGTAAAAAAAAATTAGATATAAGAAATCATTCACATGTGCTAACGGATTTTTATTGACAGAAATACAAATTTAACTCAACACACCTGACATATATACTCATCTCCTGAGATTCATGTTTCAATTTGCTTCAAACTCTTCTTATTAGGTAGCACCAGGCCATGAGCAAACCCCTAGAATTGCAGTAAGGATAGTTACTGTCTTTATGTCAAAAGTTCAAACATACCTGTTTCCATTTAAAACAAAGTCAAAACATTATGGCTTATTTTAGTTTCTCTTTGATTGAACATTGGGCAATATGTTTCTAACTCCGTTTTATTACCTTGCTACTTCTCTTTACCTCTATCCATGTATCGAAAACATAATCTTAAGTGCCCTTATAGGAGTTTCATTTTCCGAAATAATGATACATCTTTATAGCTAAATATCTGGACACTGTTTCTCTCTCAAACTTGCTTTTCAATAAAGGTCTTATTTTATTTCAAAGGTGAAGAAGTAACCATAGCATATCACCAATAAAAGAGTACTTTCTATTTCTTGATGGAGGTTTGTATACCTGCGTTTTATTATGGCTTCTTATCTAAACTTTTTCTCATTAAAGAATCAGATCAAGTCAGGTAATAAGATATAATTATGAAATAATATAGAATATATGTTATTAAAATTGTTAAAATTTTATAATGGCAACTATTATGACTAACTGTGTTTCAGGCACTGTGATAAATGCATTTTATACATGATTTCTTTTGATGCAACAATCCTAACAATTATATATAGGTAATCCTTGCTAGCCAAGAATTCAAGGTTTCTTGAGAATCAAACATAATCAAAATGCAAATATATTAATTAATTAACTGTATGAAATTAACACCCACTTAATTATACTTCTATGATAAAAAGTAGCATCTCTTTCCATTATATCCTAATCATAATCTATTATCTTAATGTAGACACATTCAAATTTATCACAATGTAAAATTTAAAGGGCACCTGGGTGGCTCAGTCGGTTAGAGGTCTGACTTCAGCTCAGGTCGTGATCTCACGGTTCGTGAGTTGAAGCCCTGCATCAGGCTCTGTGCTGACAGCTCAGAGGCTGGACCCTGCTTTGGATTCTGTGTCTTCCTCTCTCCCTACTCCTCTCCCACTCACACTGTCTCTCAAAAATGAATAAATGTTTAAAAAATTAAAATTTAAATTGTACAAAAGTTGGAAAATTTCATGAAATGAATGAAAATGACATTGGCAATTACTTGTTAAACCAATGACAAGTGGGAATCTTGCAGAGATACACCAGTTAACTGTTGATTAAGGGAACATTGACGAGACCAATGAAGATAGAGTCCTATGGAAAACTGATAAAGCCCTTGAATATTTTAATGAGTATACATTAAAAGTTTTTAAAAGTTTAGGGTATAATATGTTACCCTGAAATATTGGGACCTTGTGAAGATAAAAAGCTTATGCACAGCCAAGGAAACAATAAGAAAACTAAAAAGCAATCAACAGAATGGGAGAAGGTATTTGCAAATGACATATAGGATAAAGGATTAGTATCCAAAATCTATAAAGAACTGATCAAACTCAACACCCAAAAACAAATAATCTAATGAAGAAATGGGTAGAAGACATGAATAGACACTTTCCCAAAGAAAACATCCAGGTGGCTAACAGACACATGAAAAGATGCTCAATATCACTCATCATCGGAGAAATGCAGGTCAAAACCCAATGACATATCACTTCACACCTGTCAGAATGGCTAAAATGAACAACTCAGGGAAGAACAGATGTTGGCAAGGAGGCAGAAAAAGGGGAACACATTTGCACTGTTGGTGGGAATGAAACTGGAACAGCTACTCTGGAGGTTTCTCAAAAAGTTAAAACTATCATTTGACCCAGCCACTGCACTACTAGATACTTATGCTGATTTGAAGGGGCACATGCACCCCAATGTTTATAGCAGCACTATCAACAATACCCAAATTGTGGAAACAGCCCAAACGTCCATCAACTGATGACTAGCTAAAGAAGATGTGGTATAAATATATATAATATATATATATATGGAAACTTACTCAGTGATCAAAAAGAATGAAATCTTGCCATTTGTAACAACATAAATGGGACTGGAGTGTATTATGCTAAGTGAAATAAATCAGTCAGAGAAAGATAAATAATATATGATTTCACTCATATGTGGAACTTAAGAGACATAGCAGATAAACATAGGGGAAGGGAAGGAAAAATAAGATAAAAACAGAGAGTGAGGCAAACCATAAGAAACTCTAAATACAGAGAACTGAAGGCTGTTGGAAGGGTGGTGGGTGGGAGGATGGGCTGAATAGGTGATAGGCACTGAGGAGGGCACTTGCTGGGATGAGCACTGGTGTTATATGTAAGTGATGAATCACTGGGTTCTACTCCTGAAACCAAGACAACACTGTATGTTGACTAACCTGAATTTAAATTTTTAAAAAGTTCAAGGTATAATATGTTATTACACAATTTTTCAGAAAAATTGCATGTGCATATAATAAAAGTCAAAACCAGCATCAAATCAATCTTTGTTCTGAGAAGTAATGCCTAGTTCTAATTATAAACACAACTTTGCCAAATGTAAGGTAAATGTTTTATACAATTTTGATTATTTTTTCAAGTTTATTCCCAATCAAACATTTTATTCACAGTTCTCAATGTATTCTTGGTCCTCTTTTAAAGTGCATTGATGTGAGTGGATTTTTCTAGTGCAAATTACTCTTGGACAATGAGAACTTCCTGCATTATTATCCCTATGTTTATATGAGGAAACTGAATTTCTGGAAAATATAGTACCATGTTATAGCTTTCAGAGGCAAAAAAAAAAAAAGGGACAAAAACCACACTAGTTATTTGAGCAGTCAATTGAATATAAAGAATATGAGGGATAATAATAGGTATAAAGTCTGTTGTTTGAAAAAGTAAAAAGAGAATACTCAATTATTATGGACTCAGCAACTATGGGAAGCAGCTACCACACTTAGAAGAGGTTGGGATTATTAAAACTAAAAACCTAGAGGAAGGGCTCCATGGTGCTGATTCTCAGACCTCTGAAGAGCAGCCACCGGTTACTTGGGGGTGAAAGGGAAGCAGATGGGATGAGAATGGTTCTGTAAGTATTGAAAAAATGGCATACTTGATTTTATCTGTGACTATGGAAAAGACATGATGCTTCTGAAGTGCTTTCTGTGGAGAGGTGTGAGACTCAAAGGAACAGGAATCAACATGAAACCAGTAGAAATTAAGTAAGAAGAAGCATGTCACTTCTTTTTCTGTCAGCCTTGTAGCTCTCAGTCATGCCCATATTGGCAAAATTCAACATATAGACAGCTGGCAAAGCAGAAATGTGGTTTGCAGAGTCCTGGCATGAGCATCACAGAGTACAGAAAGGTGATTTAAAGCTGAGAGATAATAGCTTAATTACTGGCCCAGCCCCCCTTTTTAGTTATTCATCATCTATAAACGCCCTTGCACACTATTTGAACTTATATACACTAGCAAAAAACTTTGTTTCTTGCACTAACATGATGCAACTATCCTATATAAAATCAAATACATTTTATTATTCCCCCCAGTTGAGGAAACAAGAAGTAAGAGCAGGCATTGCATCCAACTTAGGAGACAGTCACTCTGTCCATCTCTGACCCACTTGCTTAAGAGAACGCAGCTGATGATGGTAGAAGCAGGATTTGAAACTCAAACTGTCTCAAAATCTGAAGCTTTTTCCAATGCATCAAGCTGTCTATCAGTGCTAAACTATGTCAGATTTGTATAGACTCTCCTTCAGTGCATCATGAGGTAGTTACACCTGAACAACATGAAGACTTATGGCTGATTTAAAAACAATAATCTAGGGGCGCCTGGGTGGCTTAGTCGGTTAAGCGTCCGACTTTCGCTTAGGTCATGATCTCGCGGTTCGTGGGTTCGAGCCCCGCGTCGGGCTCTGTGCTGACTGCCAGCTCAGAGCCTGGAGCCTGTTTCGGAGTCTGTCACTCCCTCACTCTCTGACCCTCCCCTGCCCACGCTGTCTCTCTCTCTCTCTCTCCTAGAAATAAATAAAATATTAAAAAAAATAAAAAATAAAAACAATAATCTAGAGTAAGTAAGCAGAATAATCTAATCATGATGGAGTCATATTAGTAGCTCTGGTAACAATTAAAATTTGAGAAGTAAACATAACAAAATGGTACTAACTTATCTGAAGAGTTGGAATAACCCTCACTTCTAAAGATCTTTATCACATTACCCATATATATAACCTAGTTATTACTTCTGATGGTTCATTTTGACCTTGTCTACTAAATTAGCCATAATATTGGGGAGCAAGAGACTAAGAGTGAGAGTGAGAAAGAGAAAGACAGATTTATTTTTTGAACATTCACATACAGGAGAGACAGATTAGTGTATAGCTTCTGTTATTCAGAACCATGACGATATATTTGCTGTTGCAATACTTCTGAAGAAATTTAAAAATGTTATGTTTCCTATATGATAATAAAAAACATTATGGCCTGCTGCGACTGATGAGATTTTCCACCTACAGCCAGCTGTGTGCAAATGAGAGATTTTAACGCATACTGTTCAGCCTCTCTTTTTCTTTTATTTATACTTTTCTTTTTCACTTGTAAGCAGACAAGAAGCACAAAAATCACATCTTAACCACTCTGTTGAGAAATTGTTGTTTATATATTTTTCTGGAGATGAAAAAGTATATAAATTTTCTCTGGTGATAATGAAATACTGTAAGAGGATCATATACGTTGAAAAGTTAGGCTTCTGTTTTTATAAATGCAATACTGTAATTATTTTGCAGAAAGTAAAATTTAAAAGTTAAGACAAATGGTTGAAGAAAGTGAGGAAAGGAGCATAAAGTAAACAGAATACAAGGCAAAGTTAAAGTCACTGCATGTGTATTGATTGGTCGGCTGGGTTTTGCTGTAATAAACATTTATGGAGTCCTATGTCAATGATGAATTGTCGGGCTTTCTTCTCTTAGGCTTTCCTACTTGGGATTATTGTCAACCTCACCTCACATTTTCTTGTAAGAATGTTTCTCTGTGGTTAGGACGCTTGGGTAGCTCAGTCGGTTGAGCGTCAGACTTCGGTTCAGGTCATGATCTCACAGCTGGTGAATCTGAGTCCCACGTTGGGTTCTGTGCTGACAGCCCAGAGCCTGAAGCTTTCTTCGGATTCTGTGTCTTCCTCTTCTTCTGCCCCTCCGCCTCTCACGCTTAGTCTCTCTCTCTCTCTCTCTCTCTCTATCTGTCAAAAATAAATAAACATTAAAAAATTTTAAGTGTTTCTCTGTGGTTACAGGTTTTATTGCTTTTAGAAATTTCTAATTCATTTGAAGGAACTTGTTTGGCACTAGAACAGCTTTATCCAAATGTTTATGTCTTTATTGTGGCTGCATACTTTTTACTGTTTTATGTTCTGTTATAATTAAAGAATAGTTTGTGTTATGTTATATTCTATATTTACTTTAAAAGTATCAGTCACATAGTAGGTGCTTATTGAATAATTTGCGAATACATGAAAGATTTAATGAATGGCAAAGGACAGGGTAGACAAAACTTCCTTGAGAACGGTTTCATTTATTTGTGTATCTTGAGTTTACCACAGTATCTATAACATAGCAGATGCTTAGGAAATGAGTGAAGATGAGGAGAGGATTTAAGGGATAGCCAGCAAGTTGTATTAGAAAGAAAAGTGATTTGGAAGTCAGGCAGTTTGGGTTTTAAAAAAAAGGTTCTACTAAACTGTGCAATTTTAAATAATTTTACTTACTTGAGCTCTAGCTTCTTTCTATTAATGACAAGAATTTAGTCTTCATATGGGCTACCTGGGTGCTCAGTCGGTTAAGTGTCTGACTTCGGCTCAGGTTATGATCTCCCCGTTCATGGGTTGGAGCCCCACATTGGGTTCTGTGCTGGCAGCTCAGAGCCTGGAGCCTGTTTCAAATTCTGTGTCTCCCTCTTTCTCTGCCCCTCCCCCACTCATGCTCTGTCTCACTCTGTCTCAAAAATAAAAATAAAAAAACGATAAAAATTTTTAAAAAGGCATTTAATCTTCATAGGATTATTATGAGGGTTAAATGGTAATAAATGCAAAATTCCTAATAGCATTCTGTACAGATTGGACTTTCTCATGGAATTGGATGATGAGGACCTAATAAACAGCTAAGAGACAGGAGGTCAGCTACATTACTGGATAACTGAAGTCACTAGTTGTGACTTTCAATATGACAAGCTTCCATAACATTATCAAGCAGAAACAGGGTCAATGGGCACAACAGATGTTCTTGAAAGGATTTGGAAAAGAAGATTGCATATAGACTATATCATAATTCTTAGATAATACTGAAGCATTTTAATGATAATTCATTGGTTCCCATATTTCTCTTCTTCGGCAAATGTGTTTGGCTTGCAATGCAGTTATAGTACAGGCAGCTTTTAAAACCTATGTTAAAATATACAAAGAATATTATAGAGAGTTCATCAAGAAAGAAGAAAAATTTTTCCTACAAGTCCAGAACTCTAATGAAATAACTGGTTTTGATATATTCCAATCCAGTTTTCATAATCATATATATCTGCTTGATAGCAAACAATTGTTTGCATAATATTACATATATTTTTCATTTAGTATTTTCTTTTGTTGTTAAAGGGCTATAATATTATCTTAATGATTATATAACGTGTGTGAAATATGACTTATTTAACCATTTCTGTAATATTGAAGAATTTTGTTGATTACTTTTTTCATAAACATAAATTTAAATATAATGATCAGCTTGGCATATTTGTGCATCATTTCACCATAGTAAATTTTTGAAAATGGGATTATTGGATAAAGTATTTTAATGTTTTATGTCTCCTGCCAAATGTGTTTCCAAAAAGACTCCCAATGTACAAAATGTGGCAATACTTAAAAGCCCTATATTCTTTAATCTCCATAGGTGTTTCATGTCTCTAGTTAAGATATTTTGGGTTGTGCACTAGCTCATTGATACCTTCCAAAGTATTCTACCTCTCTTTTGTGGCAATAACTGTTTGGTGTGATTTCCAGGGTTCGTCTTGTTTTTCTTATTTGTTTTGCAGGTCTCGGCCTAGGATTCATTCCTCTTTTATTCCTTTATATAAGTGTTCAGTTTGAATGGTACCTAATTTATGCTACTTTAGAAGTTGAGCTTGAAACTTTAAATTTCTTATTAAACAATATGAAGACGAGGCCTTGAATTCTATAAATTGAGATAGGTCTTATTGATTCAATTTTATCCTTCTAAAGAAAAGATAAAAACTGGGATTAATAGGACATAAGCAAAGATAAATCTTTTTTTCCAATAGTGAAATTAATAGGTTTTGAGGATTCCACATGCCACTGAGACCTCATCAGCAACTTACCAAAATGAGCCAAAATGAACCACATTCAGGTAAAAAGATTATGGATTAGACCCAATAGTTAACTTTCACTTTTATTTCCCCTGCCTCCAGAGATAAATCTAGTAAGAAGTTGCTATGGCTGGGGCGCCTGGGTGGCTTAGTCGGTTAAGCGTCCGACTTTCGCTTAGGTCACG
>JAESUZ010000754.1:0-59073 GCA_017311185.1 Proteles cristata cristata | reverse complement strand
AATCCAAAGGATTGTTAGTAAAAACAATAGGGGTCATGAAGGCTGCACACTAATGTATACTGCAGTAACTGCTATCCCCTTCCTGTAGAACAGATTTCAGGTATTAGCTGTAAGAAAAAAGAAGGGCTATTAACTTTGGCTTTATGAGATGATGAAATTAAGGCAGCATTACTTGGTAATAAGTTTTTCAGCAGTGAAAAACTTGTCTACTAGCCTTGTTTCCTTTAAAATTCATTTAAGAAGACATAACCATTATTCCAGGACATAGAAGAAAAAAATAAAATGTGTGGTTCCCATATGGTTCAGTAGTAATCATAACCACTCTATAACTCTCTTAGAGTCTGACAAAATATATCAAAAGAGAAAAAAGGGGCCCCTGTGAAAGGTGCATTGGATGAGGGGGTGTTTGACAAAGATATTATGGGGCCAGAAAGAAAGATCAAGAGCACATTTTTACTTTGCAAAACCAACTTAGAGACCCTTAGGTAGGTGGCTTATACTCATGTAAAATACTAGCCAATCCATCAACATATTTTTTAAAGTACCCACTAATGATTTATAGTTAATGCTGAGTGAACTGGAACACTGCAACTGGAACTACTTAAATTTTTCTGACTTCTGAAATGTAATTATATTGGTACACACAAGGAATTAGCAACAGTATCATGATCCTTGAGACAACAATGTGTTACCCATTGAATTAGTCTGTCTGTCTGGGTAGTAAATCATGTCCTTGTCTAACAAGCTAGATAAGCATATCTTACTCAACCAGAGAGCTTGGAAAGTTCAGATGGAAATCATTTACAAAATACAAGTGGGAAACCACAATCACTACCGAAAGAAGGGAGAAAATAGAGAAGAGGGGGGAAGGGGAGAGGAAGGGGGGGGAGTTCTATAGGAAGTAGCATTTTAAAAGGGCTTTCTTAGAAAGACGACAAGGAACCTTTCTACTCCAAAAGAACCACTCCTTGACTACCCAACCACTATCACATAATGTCTATCTGTCTCTCTCTTGTGCACCCACATGCACTAAACCTTACAATCTCTAGATCAAGTGGTGAGATATCTATCCATTCATCTATGTCAAAAAGCAAAATTCATATTAGTTTGTAAATAGCATACCAATAAATTTTACGGGCAAGGGAGAAGGAAAATGAGAAGTAATAAATATTAAGCTAAAAACTTTTCCTCTAAGATCAGGAACACGATGAGTAAGCCCACTCTCAAGAATTCTATTCAACATAAAACTGAAGGTCCTAGCCAGAGCTAGTGGGAAAGAAAAAGAAATAAAAGGCATCCAAATTGGAAATGAAGTAAAATTATCTCTGTTTGCATATGACATGATCTTATATATAGAAAACCCTAAAGACTTTCTCCCCAAAAAATGTTAGAACTAATAAACAAATTCAGTAAAGTTGCAGGACATAAAATCAACATACAAAACTCAGTTGCATTTCTATACACTAAAAACAAACTCTCTGAAAAAGAAATTAGGAAAGTAATCCCATTTACAATAGCATCAAAAATAATAAAATACTTAGGAATAACACTAACCAAGGAAATGAGAGACCTGCACATTGAAACTATAAGATATTGACTAAAGAAATTAAAGACACAAATAAATGGAATGATAGCCTATGTTCTTGGATTGCAAGAATTAATTTTGTTAAAATGTCCATACTACCCAAAGCAAACTACAGATTCAATGCAAGCCTTATCAAAATCCCATTGGCATTTTCACACCAATAGAAAAAGCAATCCTAAAATACATATAGAACTAAAAACGACAATGAATAGTCAAAACAATCTTGAGAAAAAAGAACAAAACCAGAAGCACTGCACTTCCTGATTTAAAGCCATATTACAAAGCTATAGTAACCAAAACAGTATGATACTAGCAGATAAACATAGACCAATAGAACAGAATAGAGGGTTCAGAAATAAACCCAAGTATATATGGTCAACTAATCTCTGACAAGGATGCCAAGAACACACAATGGGGAAATGACAGTTTCTTCAGTAAATGTTCTTGGATATCCACATGCAGAAGAATGAAACTGAACCTGATTCCTTGCATGTGACACCAAAAGCACAGGCAATAAAAGCAAAAGAAAACAACTGAGACTACATCAAACTATAAAAGCTTCTGCACAGCAAAGGAAATAATCAACAGAGTGAAAAAGCATTCTACAGTATAGGAGAAAATACATGCAAACCATATAGCTGATAAGAAGTTAAATTATCCAAAATATATAAGGAACTCATACAACTCAATAGCAAAAAGAAGAAAACAACAACAACAACAAAACAAAAACTAATAAGCCAATTAAGAATGGACAAAGGACCTGAATATATAAATGACTGACAGGTACATAAAAAGATGCTTGACAACTAATCGGGGAAATGCAAATCAAAACCACAATGAGATATCATCTCACATCTGTTAGGATGGCTATTAACAAAAAGAGAAAGGATAGCAAATGTCAGTGAGGATATGGAGAAAAGGGAACCCTTGTACACTATTGGTGGGAATGTAAATCGGTGCAGCCACAATGGAAAATAGTGTGGTAGTTCCTCAAAAAATAAGTAAAAATAGAACCACCATATGATCCAACAATCCTACTTCTGAGAATATACCTGAAGGAAGCAAAAGTCAGTATCTCATAGAGATATCTGCACTCCAGTGTTCATTGCAATATTTACAATAGCCAAGACATGAAAACAATCTAATTTCCCAAAGACAAATGAATGGATAAATAAAATTTGATTTTATGATTTTATACATATATATATGAGAGAGATCACAGATATATGATATATATAATGCACAGATTATATATACACAGGTGCACATACTCACACACACACACACATACACACACAGGGATATTATTAAGTCATAAAAAGAAGGAAATCTTGCCATTTGTGACAACACGAATGAACCTGGAGGGCATTATGTTAAGTAAAATAAGCCAGATGCAGAAAAACAAATACTGTCTGGTATTACTTCTATGCATAATCTTAAAAAAAGAGAAAGTTAAACCCATAAAAACAGAGTAGAATGATGGTGCTTGACAGGGGCTGGGGAAATGGGGAGATGTTGGTCAAAGGGTTCAAACTTTCAGTTATACAATGAATAAGTTCTGAGTATCTAACATACAGTATGGTGACTATAGTTAATAATACTATATTATATACTTCAAACTATGTTAAGAGTAGATCTTAAGGGTTATCACCAGAAAAGCACAAATATATCAAACCATCACACTGTATACTCTAAATATATATAATTTTATTTGTCAATCTATCTCAATAAAGCAGGGGGATAACAATAAAGGAGATTTTTTAGCACAGAAGTTGAGGAAATTTCTTTTTAAAAAGTTTATTTATTTTTGAGAGATAAAGAGACAGAGTATGACTGGGGGAGGGCCAGAGAGAGAGGGAGACACAGAATCTGAAGCAGGCTCCAGGCTCCAAGTTGTCAGCAGAGCCTGATGTGGGGCCTTGAACTCACCAACCACAAGATAATGACCTGAGCTGAAGGCAGACGCTCAACTGGCTGGGCCACCCAGGCACCCCATACTGAGGAACCTTTCTATTCCCAAGGAATCATCTACCTCCAACCATCCAACTACTCCCCCACCCTCACCACACACACACACACACACACACACACAAATTCACAATCTCTAGATCAAATGGTGTACTGTCTATCCATCCTATCCCAACCATCCATCCATCCATATAAGAAAACAAAATTTGTATCAGTTATTAGATAGCATAGCAATAAATTAAGGGCAAAGGAAAGAGAAGATGAGAATAAATATTAAGGTAGTCAGATTGGGGATAGAGGCTCTCATAAAATTTCTCCTTCATTTTTAGGTTGCTCCTCATTCAGCTCCCAGTTTAAATATCAACATATATTTATATATTTAAAAAATAGATTATACATGCATAAATAGATGTTTATAATAAATTATAATAATATCAATAAAGTTAATATATTAAAATACATTTATTATAAATATAATTACATTTAAATATTTAATTATATAATCAATAAATATAAAGTTAATAAGTATATAATCTATACAATGTATAAATTGTAGTGCTATGGATGGCAATGCTTTCACTGTTTGGTTTTTATCCCTATCATTGATGGTACCTGGGAACACACGTACAAACCAAAGGGCAATGACACAAATGAAATTAATTTAGAGCCTAGGAAAGAAACCAGATTCAGAAAGAAAAGACTCATACACACTTAAAATGTGAAGACATATACTTTGTATGTGAGAGATATAAAACAAGTTCACACTGCTCATTAGAAAGAACATGATGAGTTCTAGAAGAGAAGTAGAGAAAGCTGTAAGGATTTCGTAAGGTTAGGGAAAGAATGAAAAAGAGTAGAAGAATAGAAGATAGGGTAGAATGGGACCAGAAGGAAGTATAACTTGTGCTGGGTCTCAACAAATAGGCAGGGTTCGGGGCGCCTGGGTGGCTTAGTCGGTTAAGCGTCCGACTTTCGCTTAGGTCATGATCTCACGGTTTGTGGGTTCGAGCCCCGCATCAGGCTCTACGCTGACAGCCAGCTCTGAGCCTGGAGCCTATTTCAGAGTCTGTGTCTCCCTCTCTCTCTAACCCTCCCCTGCTCACGCTGTCTCTATCTCTCTCTCAAAAATAAATAAAACATTAAAAAAAAAAACAAATAGGCAGGGTTTAGTCAGGTAGATAGGTGTAGAAAGGTGTTACGATGATGAACAGAGCATGTTTAGGAAACTGTGAGTTGTCACATTTGGGGCTGACAGTATAAGGCAGGAATTATGGACATAGGCTCTTGAGACAGCCTTTCTGTATTAAAATCCTAGCGCTACCATTTGCAAGCTATGAGACTCTGGGCGAATCATTTGGACTTCCATAAACCTCATTTCCCCCCTCTCTAAAATGAGAAAGAATGGCTGCTGTGTGTATTTAATGAGATAATACATGTAAAACCACTTGGAACAGTGTCTGACATCCAATAAGTGCTCAACAAATGTTAGCCATTTTTTATTTGGATGAAGTGCAAAGGATTTAAGGCTGGAAGAGCAGGTCGGAACCATATTTTGGAGAACTTGTGATGCCTGACTTCAGGGTTAGTAATTAAATCAAAATGAAGGAAGTATTGAATAACAGTGTCACAAAGGAAGACAAATATGTGTTACTTTGTGGGAGATTTATAACAACTCTAGTTACCTGGCAATGCAAAGGGCTGGCTTGTGAAAGAGTTGTTACCATCAATAGAAGGGTTCAAGCACATCTGGTCAACCAAATTCAAGGGTGTTATAAATGGGAGTCAGACAGTAGGTCAGTGTTGGTCAAACTAAATGTCCTCTAAGATCCCTTTCACCTATAAGTTGATTTAGGATAAAGAAACTAGGAACAATATGGAGGAAAGACTTGTGCAAGGCACTATTAGGGACATGAAGCCATGAGGAACTATTCAAGTAAGAGAGGGTAGTACAGGGGTGGCAATGGCGGGAGGTGAGAACACACTGTTTAGGAAGATTACTGTTCTAGAGTGTCAGAACTGGAAAGGACTGCAGAAATCAACCAGTCAGTCCAGCTTCCTCATTGTAAAGACAGGTAAATTAAAAATCTCAGATTGGGGAAATGATTTACAGAGGTAAATTTAAAAGGGGTGAGCCTAAAGTCAGGGGAGCCAGCCAGGAATCCAGAAATCCAGAAATTAAAACAAGAGGAGATTCAAAAAGGGTGGAAGTAGCAGGACTTGAAAGAAAGGAAGTGGACATGGGAGCTGTTTTGAAGGAAGAAAGACCACAAGGGTGGTAACTAATTGGATATAGGGGATGAGTAATCAGTTACTCTAAGATTTCAATGCTAGTCTAGTGGGAAGCAGAAGGCTAAGGACATAGCCTGTTTGGCAAGGGGAAGACAACAAGTTCCATTTTAGACATATTGGGGTTTGGGATTTAAAAAGAAGGGAAAATAATTCAAGTAGACACTGTCCATCAGATGGTTGAAGAGTCTAGAGCTCTGATAGAAAGGTTAAGGCAAGAGATTTGGGAGTCATGAGATCTCATCATTGCACTTTCTTGAGGAGATTGGGGGGAAATAGGAGGAAATAGGAGGCAAAGAGAGAGAGAGAGAGGAACTGGAGAGAGGCAGAGAGCAAGCAGGAGTCTGACCACTGAGCCTTGAGGGATACCCACAAGGTGGGGATAGGCGAGGCAGTTGAATAACAAAGAGAACAGACAAAACAGTGAAAAACGGTCAAGAAACAAGATAGCTCAGTGCCATAGAAGTATGCTAGCAGCAGGGCTTTGAGAAGAGTAGACCAGTACCTTGGAAACAATGCCAATGACTAGCAATACCAAAGAGTGGTCAAAAAATTAAGTATAATATGGCTGTTTTTTTTTTAATTTTTTAATGTTTTTTTAAATTTATTTCTAGGAGAGAGAGAGAGAGACAGCGTGAGCAGGGGAGGGTCAGAGAGAGAGGGAATCACAGACTGAAACGGGCTCCAGGCTCTGAGCTGGCTGTCAGCACAGAGCCACGAACCGCGAGATCATGACCTAAGCAAAAGTCGGACGCTTAACCGACTAAGCCACCCAGGCGCCCCTAATATGGCTGTTTTAAAAATGCAGCAGCCCCATATATTCTGATTAAGAAAGATCTCCAGTATATGTAAGTTAAAAAAGCAAAGTGCAGAAGATTGGTTTAGTATGTGTAAAAGGCAAGATAAAGAATCTATATCATATTTATTTGTGTATATATAGAGATACTCTGGAAAGATGCATTTTAAGACTCTTTTTTTAAAAAATGTTTATTTAGGAGCGCCTGGGTGGCTCTGTCAGTTAAGCGTCCGACCTCAGCTCAGATCATGATCTCGTGGTCTGTGGGTTCGAGCCCCGCATCGGGCTCTGTGATGACAGCTCAGAGCCTGGAGCCTGCTTCAGATTCTGTGTCTCCCCCTCTCTCTGACCCTCCCCAGCTCGTGCTCTGTCTCTTTCTGCCTCAAAAATAAAATAAAGCGTTAAAAATTTTTTTATGTTTATTTATGTTATATTATTTATTTTGAGAGAGGGGGGCAGAGAGAGAATCCCAAGCAGGCTCTGTGCTGACAGCAGGGCTTGATATCATGAACCATGAGATCATGACCTGAGCCGAAATCAAGAGTAAGACACTTAACCGACTGAGCCACCCAGGTGCCCATTAAAAAAAAAGAAAATCTAATATGGAAACCAACTTGACAATAAATTATTTAAAAAACAACAAAAATTTAAAAATTTAAAAAAATTTTAAAAAGAATTCCCTGGGGGGGGGGAAAATCTAGGCACAGTAGGGGGTGATGAACCTAGGACAGGATGAAGGACAACAAAGGGCAAAACACTATTCTCTGTCTACTTTTTCATACTGACTGGCTTTTGAACAGTGTGAATATGTTACCTATTCAACACATAATTTTATTTTATTTTTTTAATGTTTATTTATTTATTTATTTATTTATTTATTTATTTATTTATTTTGAGAAAGAGACAGACACAGAGAATCCAAAGCAGGCTCCTTGCTGTAAACACAGAGCCCAATGTGGGGCTCAATCTCAAAAACCATGAGATCATAACCTGAGCTGAGATCAAAAGTTGGATGCCTAACTGACTGAGCCACTCAGGTGCCCCTACACATAATTTTAAATATAAAATAATTGTGTAAAAAAGACAAGGGGGATGACAACCATGAAAACGCCAGTAAATTTGGCCCTCATGAATACCTCAATGGAAGCCAGATTGGAGATGATCAAGGAATACACAAGCTGTGAGGAAACAGACACACCAAGCACACAAATATACAGGCATGTGCTATACACTTATATATAATGCACATGCTATCTTTGTAAGGGTAAACAGGGAATTGGTAACAGTGGCTACTTCTGGGAAGAGCAATTAGGGATAAAGTAACACTTGCCCACTTATATAATTTTAATTTTTTTTCCATAAACATTTATCACTTATCCCCCAAATAGCAATTTAAACAAATAGATTGTGTTGGGAAGAGGGGAAGGAAAGAGGGAAGGAAGGAGGGAGAGAAGGGGGAAGGGAAGGGAAGGGAAGGGGAGAAGGCAGTCCACTCCTCATTTTACAAAAATTGGTGGCACTTTCCATGTTTTGGCTATTGTTGAGAGTGCTGATATGAACATAAGTGTCCATCAACCGACGAATGGATCAAGAAGATGTGTTCCATCTATACGATGGAATACTACATGGCAATGAGAAAGAATGAAATCTGGCCATGTGTAGTAACATGGATGGACCTTGAGGGTGTTACGCTGAGCGAAATAAGTCAGGCAGAGAAGGACAAATATCATGTTTGCACGTATAGGAGGATTAGGAGGAACTTAACAGAGGAGGGTCAGGGGAGAAGAAGGGGGGAAATAGTGGGGCAAGAGAGGGAGAGAGGCAAACCATGAAAGACTCTTGGGCCACTGAGAACAAACTGAGGACTGATGGGTGTGTGTGTGGGGGAGATGGGCGTGGAGGAGGGCACTTGTGGGGATGAGCGCTGGGTGTTATATGGAAACCAACTTGACAATAAACTATTTGTAAAAAAAAGAAAATCTAAAAAAACAAAAACAAAAACAAAAATTGGTGGCAATAAGGGCAGGTTAACTCAGGTCGATTTTGTAGGGGGCCAAGAGGATCAAGTCGTATGTTTTGTTTATCATTTCTCTCACATCCCAGTATAAGAGTCAAAAGGGACACTGGGAAAAACAGTCTAAAATGTGACAAACTTGATTTTAAATACTAGCTTTGCCACGTACTGACCCCATGAATTTTAGAAAGTTAATTAACCCTCTTAGCCTTGATGTCTGCATCTTAGAATAGAGACACTACTAAGTACCACTCATATATCAGTTTATGTAATTCTAAATCTAATCCAACATGGGGGTTAGGGGCACCACACCCTTGAACAATAAAAAATCCACATGTAACCTCACTGAATAAGTTGAACATCATGTTGGTAGGACTCTGTTGGGTTTCTAAGGGAGTAAGACACATGCAAAGATGTGACAATAAAATATCTGTGATGTAATTTATCTATATGATACATATTGATGAGCAGAATGCATAATAAAAGCTTGTAGAGACCAAAAAAAAATCCACATGTAATTTTTGACTGCTCCCAAATTAACTACTAACAGCTGACTGTTGACTGGAAGCCTTAGTGATAACATAAACAGTCAATAAACATATATTTTTTATGTTATGTGTATTATATATTGTATTCTTATAACAAAGTAAGCTAGAGAGAAGAATATGTTATTAAGAAAATCATAAGGAAGAGAAAAATACATTCACAGTACCGTACACATATTTATTGAAAAAAATTCTCATACATGTGGTGCTACATAGTTCAAGCCCATGTTGTTCAAGGGTCAGCTGTGTTTAACAAGCTTCCTAGGAAAGCCTGGAAACAAGCAGTCTATATGATCCACTTTTCTCCAAGGCTACAGCACAAGTAACATTGTCACAGGAATAGTTAATATTTGTATAGGAAGAACATGAGGCACAAAAGGAGGGTTTTAAAACAAAATTCCAAAGCATAGTGGGACAGGCTTAGGATTTGGAGTCAGGTAGAGCTGGGTTCAAATCACTGCTCTACCATTTACTGGCTCTGTTATTTTGAGAATGTTGTTTGGCTTCTCTGAGCCTCTTTTTTTTTTTTTTTCCTTCGGTCATCTGTAAAATAGGAATACTGTCACTTAATTTACAGTAGTGATGAAAAGATTGGAAATTATGCATATAAAATTCTTGGAACACAACTGGCATTTAATTAATGGTAGCTTTGATCATCCCCAGCACAGAGCAGGGGCTCCCAAGCACATGAAAAGAGCAATGCCAATTTCCTAATGTGTATTTCCATTCCCTTGTGCCTTTGGACCAGTGCTCAAAAAACAAAAGCACATTGGCCATTCCTTTGATTTTTCAAGCACCTATGAAGTCTCCCAAAGAATTCTCTCCTGCCCTTTGAACTTTTAATTCATTCTCAAATGATTTACTGACTGCCTGGCCTCCAAATGACCATACTAGCAGTCATGTCTTTCCTCTCTGTCCCTTTGATAACAACGGTGCCCCTGATGGGGTTTCCCATTCTCACAGTCTAGGAGCATGCTTCCAAAACAAAACTTTCAGCTTTGTAAGGACCTTGATGGAAAGGGAAGTAAGGAGCAAGCTAACATTCCTGCTTCTCCCACCAATGCCTGCAAAGGCTGAATCATTTCCTCTAAGACTTTCTCAGGTTGTGTGTACTCCTTTAGAACTTAATAGGTGATACTGATGAGGAAAAATGTTTCTGGGGGTCCCTTTTGAGCCCTGTTCCCAAAGTTAGCTCCAGTGATTCAGACTCTCCAGGAGTAGTATGGGCAGGAACAACGAGAAGGCCTTTCTTAAAAGTGTCTTTTAAACTGTCATAGTACTACCACTATGAGTTTCAATCTGTCCCCTTTGGTGCCCTAGCATAACCTAACTGACTTCCACAGAGACAGTTAGCCACCAGTTAGACTAGACCCCATTAGGAAGGAGAACAGAGATGGTTCTTTGGGGTCCTTTTCAGCATTCTCAGCTTTGAGTAAAATAGTGAGAAAAGGAATGTCATGGTCAAATAATGAGGACACTTAAGGCACTGGATATAAATACCAGACGATGACTCACATCCAAGGCTAGTCAGACAGAACACGTTAGGGCTTGCTTAAGAAAAAGTGGAAACACACACACACACACAGTATGTTCACATATCCTCTTGGCTGAAGCATTAAAAACACTTGAGACAGGCAGAAGACTCACACTATGTCCTCCCCGAACACAGCAACAGAAGGGGTGGCTGCTGTTTTAAGAGTCTCAAAACAACACTGCCCAACAGCAAGGAGAGTGCTGTAATCATCAGCCAGCAGGCCTCTCTCACATGCAATTCTCAGAAACACAGCTCACATACAAGAGCTGCAGCAGCAAGAAACCAAACTGTTACAAACCAAACTCCAAGCAGCTCTGAGACATGCAGATAACCTCTCGTATCCCCCACTGCTGCCATTATCCCTCTCATCCAAGGTTGCCTCTGAGATCCCTCTCAATTTCTACCCATACCACTCTTTCCTTTTACATGTTCTCCTGTCCCTAGCTCACACATGTGTGTCAATCAAGGCTCACCCTACTTACTAGGTGTCACCGGAAGACTAGAAAACTTGGCCAGCATATCCAACTCTTCCAGTCATATTCAACTCTTCCAGTCATACCCAACTCTTCCAGTCATATCCTCTTTTTAACTTTGGGTTGGAAGTGGGAAGGCGAAAATGACCAATTATTGGGTGCAAGACTTTTGCTTGCCTCCTCCAGCAAACAATCATGGAGAGTCTATTTGGTGCTCAGTACTGAGGATGATGATAAAGATACAGAAGATATAACCATTGTCCTCTAGAAGATCTTGGTCCAGCAAGCCAGACAAAAGGCAGCCAAAGTGCCCAAAGATTTCTACTGGAAAATCAGAATTCCAGCATCCAAAAAAGGGAGAGATTACTTCTGCCAGGAACACATCAAGATGATGTCCTTGAGGCTAATGGCTACAGCTTGAAGGTTAGGCCCAGTTGGAAGGAGCAGAGATGAGAGAAGGCCTTCTTCTTTTTTTTTTCCTTTGTACTTTTAATAGTTTATTGTTAAGTTGGTTTCCATATAACACCCAGTGCTCAACTCCACAAGTTTCTGAGTATGCAGTGTAAATCAAAGCCAGCCAAGGAACATCAGGATGGGGAATTTGGAGACCAGAATTTCCCGTGTGTCTGGGGGCAGGCAGAGAGGGAATTATTCTGCCTGAAAATCTGGATCCTGGAAGGAAGGAATGCCACAACTAAGACTAGAGCCAGATGGAGAATGGTCCATACAGCAAGCTGAAGTATTTTGGGCTCTATTTTACAGGTAGCAGGGAACCACTAAATACTTTAAGTGGCCGGGGGAGGGGATGATCAAAAGGAAGAAAATCACTAGGAAGGCCACTACAGTAATAGAGTTGTTCCAGAAGGAAGCTTCTTCCTGCCTGTCCCAGCTCTTGCAAGATTATCCTTCAGAGCTGCATTCTGTCTGAGCTCACTATTTCAAAGCTCATTACTATGCATCTCTTTTAAGTTGGGTGAGATATGAATGGCACTTATTCTGAATGAGACTCCTAATATTATACTGAAGTTGGGTCAGGGACTTAAGTAGAAGTAAAAAGTAGAAGCTTCATCTATCCAAGTCTTCCAATTTAGAAGAAAGGAACTATGATACATCATTTCCATTTCTGTAATAGCATCAGGTGGCTTGGCCCCTGGAGTCACTGGTCTCTTGTGAGAACCCAACAGAAAAGTGGGAGGCAAGGGGAAAGGGAGAAAATAGGAGAGAGAGAGAGAGAGAGAGAGAGGAAGAGAGAGAGGGGAGAACTGCCAACATAGGGCAAAACCTGATTGTCAAGTGCTTTTCTGGGGCCTGTTGAAGATTACTGTCACTTATAAGCTTAGACTAGATCTCAGCTCTAAATTAGGGCTCCAACCTAGAAGCCAGGATGAGAGGTAGAAGGGCCTCACCTGGGTCTTAGCAGTGGGAATTAACTCTCCCTGATCCGTAATTCTTTTGGTTTTTATTAGGGGCTGGAAGGGGAGAGGGATGTAACCTGAACCCTAATGCAGCTGAGAAGGGCTAAGAGCCAAAACCCCCCTTAAGCAGATACAATATAGGCAGGGCCTGGGCAGGTTTCAGAACACTGCACATTTCTCCAGCCAAAGGCACAGGAAAATATGAAAATTACATATTTAACCCTTTACATCCAGAAGGGGAGAGTATGATCCTCCAACCAGAACTCACACAGCAGAGAGAAGTTAGCAAGCTGGCTCTTGTAAAAGCCAGGGCATTCAAGGAGTCCTTTTCACAAAAAAAAGCTTCAGCAGCTAAATATTCAAGTCAATTTCAAATATAAATTTTAAACTATTTCTTCTTGACACAAAGAAGAATTAGGTAAAGGAACCCATGTGCCCATTAGCCCTTAGCAGGAAGGAAGTTCTGTCTACAAGGAGCTAGGGAGGGAGTGGAGAGACCAAGTTCCAGAGCACAAGCATCTTTGCAACATTCTGAATTTTACTTTTTCACCATGCAGAAAAGCGGGTGACACTACTCAAAAGTAATGGTTCTAGAAAGCAAATCTCAGAAGGATAGGGGCAGAAGAGGAATGGGTAGGCCCATGGGCACAAAAAATTAACCTCTCCTGAGAATTTCATGTTAGTATACATGGCATCAGGGCTATGGTTTGGGTCAGATAATCACCCCAAATTTATAAACGTCTCTTAATAATAAAGTGACATTTTCCAGCCAAATTAGCAGTAAATGAATTTTTGAAGTAATTCTCTATTTCCTCCTTATTTTAAGATAAGAATCAGGATGAGAGTGTGGTAAGGACACCACAGAAGGCAGTCAAATCATACTTACATATTTAACAGTGCTTTTTCAAAGACCACATTTAGCAACCAATACTACCCCAGAAATATTAAGAATGATATTCACAGATTAATAATATTACACTATGCAGAATATAAAACTGCTAACAATAAAAATGCAATACAGGGATGACTGGGTGGCTCAGTTCATTAAGTGTCTGACTCTTGGTTTCGGCTCAGGTCATGATCTCATAGTTAGTGAGATGAAGCCCTACATAGGACTCTGCACTGATAGTGCAGAGCCTGCTTGAGATTCTCTCTCTCCAGGTCTCTCTGCCCCTCCCCCCCTCTTTAAATAAATTAAATTAAATTTAAAAAATGTTTAAATGCAATACAGATTTGAAATTCCAGTGTTTTGAGGTTGCTTTACCATGTCTCCACATTCTGTTTTTCATATAGAGAAAAAAATCCTGAAACATCTTGGCAACTGATGCTTTTTAACAGCCTCGATTCTTTTAACATTTCATGCTCCATGTATGAAGTTTGGCATTTTGACAGTTTCTTCTATTTTTTGTTTGTTTGATTTGTGAACACTCCCATCACGTTAAAGTACTAAGTTAGACAGAAGGAACTTCAGCCAGTAACACCTCAGGTGACCAGGCATCCCGCAGATTGGAGGAGATAACAAGACAAAACTATGACTGGAAAAGCCCATTAAATAACAATGCAGGCCTGTGATGTCTGTTGGAGTATGAGATTGTCTGATAATTAACTAATTTCCAAAACAATCAGCAGATTGGTAAATTGCCTTTGTTAGCCATTAGGGTCCACAAACAATGATTTGTTATTTTAACTACTCAGTGGCCTTAAATAAACAAATCTTTTTATTTTCCCCTAAACTGTCTATGGAACTTCTTAACTGGATAGTCCTACAGACCTGGGTCTCAGAAGACCCAAAACTCAACAAAAACTTATTGGCCTCCCAATCCCTATCACCACTTAGAACCTTCTAGTTGTACTGGATTCATCTCTAAACCCTGCCTTGCCTTCATTTCTTTAGATCCAAATGGTGTGTAATACCACGAACCTCTGGCAACTTGCTAATGCACATTGTCAAGATGGCTGATTCCCTTAAATTGCCCTTTCATGGGGCGCCTGGGTGGCTCAGTCTGTTGAGTGTCTGACTCTTGATTTTGTTTGGGTCAGGTCATGGTCTCACAGTTGGTTCTGAGGTAGGGCCTCCTTTAGATTCTCTCTCTCTCTCTCTCTCTCTCTCTCTCTCTCTCTCTCTCTCATTCTCTCTCACTCTATATCTCTCAAAAAATGTCCCCTCATATTGTTCAGCTCAGATCTTACCTCATGGAAGCACTTATGTGACTGGTACTCTGCTGGGTGCTTTATCTTGAATACGTTAACTCTAATCCTCCAAAACAACAAAATGGTTACCCACTTCGAACCTGAATCTATTCTATAGCCCAGTTTTCTGGGTTCTTCAGAATAGCTGGCTCAAATCCATTCACCTTTATATTCCAGTAGTCTGCAACAATCAAGCAGATCTCCACTGACTCGCTTATGTAACCATGCAAGCAGTATGACATTGGGCAAGTTAACTAATCTCTCTTTGCCTCAATTTTCTTATCTGTATAATGGTCTTAATAAATGAGTTCCTAAGTGTTCAACTGGAAAATCACTGTCTTGCCCAGACTATGCACCTGAAAGTTTTATTTGTTAGAAAACAAATAAAAGTGACAGCTAGGGAGCTCTGTGCTGGTTTCATAGGCCAGAGGAAAACTAGCTCAGTTCCTAGAACAAACATTCAATAAGTTGAATGAATGAATGAATGAATGAACAAACAACACACAACCTGTCCTTGGGGAGTTCATGCTGTTATTTCACTGTTGGGTGAGCAAACCAACCTCAGTCTCCTGTCAGTCTTTAGGACACACAGCTGTTATACTAGCATATACAAACTAGAATGAATACCTTTCTTCCTCCCCAGCCTACCTAAGTCCTATATATCCTTCATGGCCTAGCTCCAATTCTTCCTCCTTTTCCCACAAAGCTCCCCAACCACATCAGCCCACAGTGAAATTTCTTTCCACTGAATACATGTTTCTCTTAGATCCTATCCCATAGTTTCAACACTTAAAGGTTTTTGTTTCATGGGCTTGCAGGAGTGACACTCCTCACAGAACTGTCACTTCCAGGGAACAGGTCTTCTGTGATGGCTATCTCTTGCATTCTCTAGTTTAGAGTTAGGCACTTTACAAAGAACTCAACAAATATGTGTTGACTGGTCAGTTGATTGATTGATTGATTGATTGATTGGAGTCTTAGTTGAGAGCTCTTAGGTAGAGGCCAAACAAGGTTCAGCATAGCCTTTCAAAATGCTGGCTGTTCAGATATTAGCCAGAAATTATGTCTGGTCTTCCAACTTCTGCCCGCAGAAGACATCCCATTAAAGGTGTCTTGCCCCTTCACACCTTCCAAAAGATTCTGTATCTGCATACAATTAATTTTGTAAATTCAAAATTCTCTTAAGAGAATTTTTGTTTAATAAGAGACACCTGTGGAATAATTTTGCTCTCCTAAATCACATACACATCTGGTATTTATACAAGACAAAGGATAAAATCAATCTCCCTCCCTCTTAGGGAAAAAGTGTGCGTTTTATCATTTTCATCTTGCAAAAGAAGAAACTGAGACACAGAAAGGGAAATGACTTGCCCAAGGACACACAACAGAGTAGCAAAGCACGGACTAAACTTCAGGCCTTCTGAATACGATCCTATACCCTGATTTAAACAAAATGAGATTTAAAACAAAATGAGACAAAATCCTTCCTTTGATCTTGGCCCCTGAAGGGCATGTACAGGTAATGTTACTTATTTTTGCACAAAATTCCAAATTTCTCATTTCTTTTTCCCCTCCCTACCTCTCCCTCTCGCCTCTGTCCCCCCGCTCATTTTTCTCTTTCTTTATAGATTATTTCTTGATCTCATTTCATCCCCACCCCCCAGCTTCATATTCTTATCCAGTTCTGTTTGTCTTTCTCTTTCTTTTGTTCACCCATGTAAACATGGTACTGTAGAAAGAATATGGGATTTGGGGTCAGACAGAAGTAAATTTTGACGCCAGCTATGGCACTTACTGTGTGACTTAGAGTCTATTACTGAACTTCCCTGAGCTTCAGTCCCCTCATCTGTACAGTGGAGACATCAGTATCTACCTCAAAGAGTTACTATCAAAAATGAAATGAGAATACATGTAAAACATCTAGAAGCAGCAGTATTTGCCACATAGAAGGTCTGTTACCTCTTGTATCCCACCATGCCTAGGTCTTGACTACCCTTTGGGTGTGATAGGTTGCTGAGATCCTTCCAAACTCCACTGCCTTCACCCAGTGAGGCACATGCACATGAGTAGAGTATCCAGGTCCTTGCCTGGTCCACTTTTCAGCCTGTTGTCTTGATACTCCCTAATTGCAACTTTAAATTAACACACAGCTCAAAACTCTCAGTCAAAGCCCTCCAAAGAACATGAGAGTCAAGACCTAGTTACTCATCCTGAGGCTCCAAGATGTCATCACCCACTCTCTCCATCAGATAAGATGCCATCAAAAGCTGCCTACCTATAGACATTTTCATGGGAGCTTTTACTGACATCAAACACACGCAAAACCAAATGGAAAACAGCAAGGAAGCTCAACAAAGACCAGGCTTTAGCTTGTCATCTTCTCATAAGCAAAGATGGGGCTGCAGCCATAAGATTCTAACCCCTTTCCAGAATAACTCGTTGAACCAGCTTTACTCCCAGGTCTACCTCACATCACCCCCAACCCCCATCCCTAAAAAAAAAATCAATTTCTGATGGACCGTGAAAGGCAGTATAGGAGAACCATTCAAAACTTCCCTGCCAGAGGCTCAGGAAGAGAGTTGAGCATACAGCTGGGAATCTGCTGAGTGGCATTCGGGTGGGGGCCAGGAGACACCACAAAGGGTCTGTCCATCACTGGGCTTAACCCTTGATCTTGTCAAATTAGTCCCACCTCTCACATTCCTCACAGATGTAACATTAAAAGACTTGAGTGAAAGTTAACAGACCATGCCGCATGCCATCCCTGAGAACATACCAGGAAACAACCACTTCTGGGAAGATAGGAAGTAGTAGCGTGAAGAAAAGCAAGGCTCCGTAATAACTGCCTGCTGTCAGTCAGGCTTCACACTTCCACAGCCCAGACCAAGCAAGGATCCTGGAGCCCTTAACAGCCCTTCAATAAAGCAGAAGCTCACCCCACAGAGAGTCAGAAAAGAAACAGGAAGATGCAGAGAGGTGAAGCAGCATGCCAAGATTACTCTACAAGTTGATAAAAGAGTATCAGGAATGTGACAAAGGTCCTGTCCTCTACTGAAACAGGATAGAGAGAGAGACAGTATAAGAAAATATCCCCCCATGTCCAGCTATTAATTTTCTGAGTGTTTTCAAACTTTATCAACCTTCACTCTGTGAGCTTCTCTGAAAGTATGGCTGAGCCAAGAGAGAGAACGTTGGTACAACAGACTAGAAGGGCCCTCTGTGACCAAAGAAGAAAAAAAAGTTGGGTTTTGGACATACAGCTGAGTGGCCAATGAATGAACAAAGAGGCAATGGCACTTGAATGAGCCAGTCCAAAGGGTAGGCCTCGAGCAACTGGTGCTGATGGGTGAGGGCTGGGAACCAAAGACTGGACATGAAAGAGAGCAGCCTGAATACCCGGAAAATGTGATTCTGTTGCTACTAGGCAGTGCTCACTCTGTGACACAGTATAGCCATAGACTTGCACTGACGGAAGAGGGAGTGGATGTGAAATTCAAGGGGAGGGGCTAGTCACTTTGAGAAACCAAGTCGTGTTGATCTTTGCAACTTCAGTGCCCAGCTGGGATGGCTATGTGCCCAAGTAAACATGCCAACATGATGTGAGGAAGAACAGATCATGCCTTGCAAAACTAGTGCCTAAAACAATCTTTCCACTTGGCCTATTTACACTGAGGTGGCAAAGGGGTGTAAAGAGACAAACCTATACCCCATCCCAGACCTTGGAACACAATTTTTTGCCAGGAAAAAAAATGTCTCAAACTATTCATTAATGACTTAATTGAAGTCTGTCTGAAGGGCATATTCCAGGAGAGAGAACACCAGGAGACAAAATACTGGCTCCACAGAAATTGAGTGAAAGTGATCTAAGCAACAACGTAAGCAACATAAAAGGATTAATTATTGATTACAAGATAATAGGTAAATCTGGAGTTCAATTTCAGAGACAAATTTGACCCTACATACACTGGAGACACACATCTGTTCCCAGTATCAAGAAGATGATCATGTTAGGGGTGGCACCTAGGTGGCTTAGTTGGTTAAGCATCTGACTCTTGATTTCGGCTCAAGTCATGATCTCAAGGTTCGTGAGATAGAGCCCCACTTTGGGCTCTGTGCTGACATCATGGAACCTGCTTGGGATTCTCTCTTTCTCTTTCTCTCTCTCTCTCTCTGCCCTTCCTCCACTTGTGTACATGCACTGTCTCTCTCAAAATAAATAAATAAACTAAAAAATAAAAAAGAATATGAGCATGTTGGGCACCAATAGTAGTAGAAACCCAAACCCACCCAGATCTCTGTAACAGAGATTCTAGAGCACTTGTCCCTAATTTATGATTAAACTGTTTTCCCAAGAATACGTTTTGAAAATAAAATGAAAATAAACAGCTTGGAGCTTTGGAGGTTTCCTATAGACAGAATATTAAAAACAGTGTTTACGTTCTATAATTTCATCAGTCATACTCTATGGATTAAATAGGCCTCCCCAGAACTGTTGTAAACCCAGGCACTATCAATAACACTGTGTCAGAAAGACATGTTTCCTAGTCTTCTACGGTCTCTCCTACAGGCTTCTCCTCCTTCAATAATAATGAGGATTAAGCTCCATTCCAATATATTCCCTGATCAGGGCTTTAGTATCAAGAAAACATATTTGCCCAACTCAGGTGACAAACTGGTGGATGTTAGGGGCCTGGGGAGACAAGGCCGTGGGTGCAAGGCCTCTAGCAGAAGTGACCCTAATGCGTATAGACAGAAGAACTCAGAATCCAGGGATGACAGTAACAGCAGGAGCTTTTACAGTCCAGGCCAGTGGTGGTATACGGGAAGATAAATATCTGAAGGGTTTGGGATGGAAACTGCTGTGTCTAAAATCCTACACAGGGGCTCTGCATGTTGGAGACTGTGTATCACATATGGTCAGCATCTTCAATCTTGCAGACACCTGTTTTTCTCAGAAAAGGAACATTCGGTTCAGGGAGGTTACTCCTACAAATTCCAAGCTAAAAGTTGATAAAAAATAAATAAATAAATAAATCTGATATTCTGAAGCTCTGGTTTTGACCCTATTCACTAAATGCCGTTTCTTTCTTCTATTATACAACTTCCTTCTCCGTGCCTTTTTGTATAAACATACATACTCGTTGAGGTCAGGGCTTATATATTCTCTCTCATCTCCCTTAGAACCCCTTTCTCAACACTAGCCTGGGCTAGGCATGGGGCTGGGGCAATTCTAAATAAACAATAAGAGATAAAATGTGTCCCTCCCAAATCTATTATGTGGTTGTCTCAGATGCCTATGTAGATGCCTTGGGCAGGTATGGCTTCGCAGCAGCATGGGGACTTCCATTAAAATGTCTTGCTTGACACAGGGCCTTTGTAGGGCGTGGACACCAGAAAGAGCCAGAGTTGTCTTCAGCCGTATTTTTCTTTTTTTGGTCCTACTCAACTTTGGTCAGACTCTCCTCAGTTATTGTATCTGGCTACAGGGTCCATAATTCAAAAGAAACACTAACAGGCTGGAGTGCATCCAGAGTGGGAGGAGGAAGAAGGAGAGAAGGCTGGATCTCAGATGCCATAAGGAATAGCTGAAATTTCTGGGTCTCTTTAGCCTAGAAAAGTGAGACAAGGAGATATGGTCTGTGTCATTGGACCCCATGGGTTTTCCTGAGACAAAAAGAAAGCATTCTTGTTTTGTGTGGTCCCAGAAGGTAGGGCTAGGACCCATGGATGGAGAGAGATAATGATTGCAGCCCAATATACGAAAAAGCTGTCTGCGGTCAAAACTTTCTGACCAGGAAATAGATTTGCTAAGAAGGCAATGAACTCCCAGCATAAGCACAGGAGAACAAGCTTAGAGCTACTACACAGAAGGCTAATGGATCCATTAAGAGTAAGACCATATGACTTCCAAAAGGCCCTCTGGTCTCTGAGAGTCTGTGATGATTCTAGGCCCCCTCCAAGAACAGCATTAGGTTAGCAGCCCTGAGTCAAGTCTGCCCTTTGGTGCTTGATGGGGGTAGGGTAGTGATTAACTCTTCTCAGATGGGTCAGCATCTTTTTCTCCTCCTGGTTCTGAAGAAGCCTAACTGTAAAAACTGTGGTGTTCCCTCCAGATAATCACTCCATAAACACCAATCTCAAGCCTTAGTCTATCTTTCCTCTTAAAAAAAGAATCTTGGGAGGGGGTTGGGAAAAGCAAGAGGGGAAATCATTTTAATTTTTTTTAAAGGAACAACGCTCAAGTGTCTTCCAGCTGGAGTTGAATTATTTTCTTTGTCTGAGGTTTTGGATGGGGAAAATCCTCTAACAGGCTTGGTCTTTTTCACTTTAAGGAGCACATGTGTGGATCTCAATAGGGTACCAGGTGTATTATGACAGCCCAGACAGCCCCAAAATAGTGTGTACCCAAAGCTCAGCCAAGGGTTACCAGACATACCACCCACCCCCCACTCTTCCCACCCTACCTCCCTCCAATCTTCTTTGTATCTCTGTGGATGGATTCCCATTCCATGTCTCCAAATGCCTTCTACTTTCTGGGAAAGAGTAGCAGTTGGGAAACTGAGGCCCTAGCTATCTTTGCTGATTCTAGAGGCAGTTCAAGAGGGGATTCATTTGTAAGTACCCAGTACTTACTCCCAAGAAGCACATCCCTTGAAGGTTCCTTTGTGAATGCAAAGCCTTGCTCTGGGATGGCCCCAGCCTCTAACACAACTACAAAGGTTCTTATAGAACACTATCTTTGCAGCCAGCAAGCACTCAAACTCAGTGACTTAGTGCCAGTTACAAGAGAGCCTCCATTTGACTTCTACATCCTCTTTAAATCTCAACTGCCTCTTTGTGTGTGCTTCTCCTAGAAATAAGGTCACAGTGGGGATGGGTTAGGGGAAGTTTAAAACAATTTAAAGAGCATACTCTGCCATCTTCCTAGGCTAAAGACAGCAAACAGTATTAGAGTTTTTCCAATTCATTCTCATGTCATCTTTGATAATAAAGATACCTGCCTACTCCCATTTAGCAAATAGATATCCAGGTATACAGAGGGTAAAATGATATAGCAATAGCAATACCCATTAAGTGGAGGAAATGAAGTTTCCTTCTCCTCCAAGCTACTTCCCCATCCCACCCTACCTTCTTCCACGGCAATAACTAGCCCTCACTTGGTTCACTGTGTCACATGGAGACTGTCACCAAAAAGTGGGCTAGGAATAAAGCAAATATGTAGGATGAGCCTGTCTTCTCCTCCCCAAATTTCCTCCTTCTCCTGCATCCCCACTGGTCTCCACTCCTTCTTTTCTCCACTTTCCACTAACCTCAGGGCACATTTGCAAGAACTTGGAATGAATATAGGAACCTCAAGCTACAGCTCAGTAACTCTCTCTCTCTCTCTCTCTCTCTGTCTCTCTCTCTGTCTCTCTGTCTCTCTGTCTCTGTCTCTGTCTCTCTCTCTCTCTCTCTCTCTCACACACACACACACACACACACACACACTCACCCCACAAGAGGATACAATTTGAATCTCTGAGGCCTCTGAGAGGCCCTATTTGATGCAGAATCACTGCTGCCAGAAACTTGGAAGGTTACCCTTCCCCAAAGAAGATCTTTTCCAGTGCAAGGAGCCAACATTATGGATGACTGTCTACACTATAGATGGGACCCTAGATAGCAAAACAGATAGATATGACTACAATAGAATCTCCACTTTATCCAAACAGGCCTCCTGGGCCAACGAGGTAGTAGAAGATGCTAACCAAAGGAATTAATAACACCAAGGTCATGGGCCCGAAGCCCTTGTGGGTTATGTTTCTTTGGAAACATCACAATGTATGGGGAAATCATAAACCACCCCTTAACACCTGGGATAATCAATAGTAGGGATTTGTTTTGTTTTGTTTTGTTTTTAGTATTTCTTCTTTCTTTCTCACTTGACTGTCAGAAGACTGCATCAGTCTCCTAAAACTTGGGTAGTTGAATTCCCCACATTCAAGAAAATCACAGCAGTCAGTAGGAATTGAACATTTCCCAACCTGATCATATCCTAGTCCAAAGAGTCTCCCATGACAAATATGAGGTAAGAGTTTCACACTCAATGCATTCGTTTCCCAATAATCACCCTTTCTGAAATCCCACCACTCCCTAGATACCTCCACAAGCTAACTCCAATCATGTATGCCACACCAGACCCAAACTGCTTTTTTATTCCTGTGTAACCAAAGGAATTTCTCCAGCATTTCTCACCATGGTTCTTGGATCTTACCCCTCTCTCTGCCTAACCTGAAATCATCACAGTAATTTGGTGGCACTAAAACCATCCTCTTCTACTCCTAGGGCCCAGACTTCAGCAGAAGGTGTTTGCAATCTGGTCCTCACCTACTATGGAACCACAGGCTGCTATGGAAAGAGTCACTAGGGAAACTGTCAAGACTAGATACATCCCTGAATGGCACTGCTCCATCCCCCTTCACAAACTGCAGTACTACTAGAAGAATCAAGAAACAATCCAAGTAGTAGAAAATATGGTAGACTTAGAGCCTACCATTAACTCAATGTATGGCAGACCTAGGCAAGCCATTCAGTGCATCACAGCCTCAGTTTTTCCATTGGTTTCTCCACAAGTTTCCTTGACTGCCTCACAGGATGGTGGGAAGAGGCTAATGAAAAAAGGGATATGGAAACACAGTATAAACAGTAACACTGTATGCGAATGGAACAAAGCCTTATCTTCTTCAGTCCACAACCTTTCTGAGAAAAGGGCCAAAGCTAGCAGAAAGGATTGCCTACTAGACTGTCATAGCCTTATTTAAAGACTCCCCCCTTGAACCTCATTATAGACATGGGGACACCAAAGCCCAGGGTGGGGGGCAAGTGATAAACACAGGATCCCGAAGCTAATGAACAGCCAGAGCAAGAATTAGAACCCAAGTTTTCAATCTGCCAATACAATTCTCTTTCTATAAACTTCCATCTCATCCACATCAGTGTGTGCAGGATTAGGCTATTTTTGAGAAGAAAACTGTATTCTGAAGCATAAAGGGAAACAAAACTAAGTTAGAAAAATGGAAAGGGGACTAATGAATTATGCCACAAAGTGTCTTGGTAAGAAAAAAAGACAACCGTTGAACTTAAATACCATGTTTTTACTGTAAGGTGCCAGGCTATGTGGGAAGGATGGGATAAATGATTTTACCCCCTACATACCCAAATGTGTGTGATAATGAGCTTTCATATAATAGGGGTCAACTGTATGTTCAGCAGAAAGGGAATCATTAAAAGGAACCCTGCCTCTCAACACACAAGTCACTTCCTCAACCACTTGGCCAAAGAAACCCTCATCTACCCTCAAATAATCCCCCAGCCAGACCACAAATTGCTGGCTGCCCTGTACTTAGTAACACCCCCTGCTATGCTCAGCACTGGCATACAAAACAATCCAGGGAGGGCCACAGGAGTAAGCGCTCTCTGGGGCACTTCTCAGGATGGGTCAGCCCTGGGCAGAGGTGAAAAAACGACCTCTCCAAGATAGGCTGTCTAGGCAGACTGTGGAAATTCTGTGGGTGGTGTAAGGAGAAAAAGAAAGGGAGGAACTGCCAGACCCTGGAGGGCTGCATAGCCCATTCTGACCTTGGTGGAAAAAGGGAAGAGAGGAGTCTGATTAGAAGAAATTCCTGAAGGTCAGGATTCCGCTCCCCAAAATGGTTGTTTGAGAGTGGTTTTGTTTTGTTTTGTTTTGTTTTGTTTTCAGAAAAGAAGCTTATTACTCTGAGAATATTGGAGGGAGAGTGCTTTAAGAGCAGGATGTGACAGTGGGTGAGAAAGGCATCTCAGGCTGGTTAGAAATACATGACCAGTATGAGGAAGGGAGAGCTGGGTGAAGATACGCGCCCCAAGGCCTGAAGGACCTCTACACTACAAGCTGACCAGCAGGTAATGCGGGGGGGAAAGCAGCACCGGTTCCTGTGGGGAGTGTGACAGGACACTGGCCACCCCCTGCTGAGACATGACCTCCCTTTACAAAGCCAAAAAATTAGTGACATTTGTTCCCCGCTGAGAAGCCACACCTTTCTATCTCCAGCCCAAAGGCACATCCACAATCCCGAACTGCAATCTGCGTGGCCTGGCAGGGTTAAGGGCTTCTCAGATGCTAGCCTTTAAGAGAAACAAAAACAAAAACAAAAATGGGATAAAGTTCGTGAAGTCTGTTCACTTGGCAATCTGGCGCCACAAGGTGAGTGGCCCCACAAATCTGTCTTCCCAGGAACAGCCCCCGCGGCCCCCACACCCCCTCACCCATGCTGGGGATGGCGTGGGCGGGGGGGTTCTGGAGCACTCAGGAGAGCTCCTCTCCCCTGTCCTCGGCTGCAATTTGGCTTCCAGGGGATCACAGCCTCCTAAAACAAACAAACCCTGGTGGCAGCGGCCGGCGGCTCCAACACAGCTGCGCTCCATGGCGCAAAAGTTTCCTCCACACTTCTCAACGTGCAGGAAATCTCGCCCGCGCTGGGGCAGGACTCCGGAGGGAGGGAAAGGCCGGGCCGAAACCGCAGGAGCAACGCCTCGCCAGCTGAATGGTTGTGCGCGCGTCAGGCCGTGGGAAGTGAGTCCGACGAAAGCCACCAGTGCCCCATCTCCGTTCCCACACCAGACCCTCGCCCTGCAACCTGCCCTGGCTGGACTACCCGCTGCTCGCTGAAGGGGCCAACGCTGCCAAGAGAGCTGCCAAGCGGGGCTGCCTGTTCCGAAGCGGCGCGGGAACTTCCAAGGAGAAACCTCCAACAGCCACCACTTCCTCCAACTCAAACTAAGGGGGGAAGCCCTCCCGACGTGGGAGAGCAAAAACTGTCCCTGGAGCCTCCCGAGTGTGCACGCACAGGGATCTCGCCCCTGTGCTCCTGTCCAGTGCTCCCGCCACTCGTCGAGGGTGTCTGTGACTGGGCTTGATGGCAAGACCTCTCCGGGAATCTAAATGCTGTACTGAAGGGCTTTCACCCCCAGCTCCGAACAAGTTTTAGAGTTGGTCTGAGGGCCGCGTCCCGCAGCAGCCTGCGCACCCGTTTGCCCATTCAAAGTTAGGCACTGCTGGGACACAGACGCCAGTTCTTACCTTAGACACTGTGAGCGGTTCGCAATGTTCCAGACCCCCTTCAGGGTGAAGCCCCAGGGCGCCCCCTTGCAGCTGCACGGGGACGTACTGGAAGGACCCAGGCCGGTTCTCCATCCTGCGCTTGGCCCTGGCGCCGCGGGGCTCCTTTTCCGCGGGGGCTACGTTGCCTCCGCCCCCAGCTGCTCCGCCACCATCGCCCTTCCAGCGCTACGCCACCCCTCACCGCACTGCTCCGCCTACTCTCCCGGCCCAGACGCTGGGGCAGCGGGCGAGCAGAGCGCGAGGAGGAAATGACACAGAGCTGGAGAAAGGGGGGTGGGGGGGAGGAGAAGGAAAAAAAAAAGGAAAGAAAAGAAAGAAGGAGAGGCGGAGGGATAGCTCGTAATGGACAAGAAAACGGAGCAATGGGGAGTGGCAGTCAGTGGGACCTCGCCTATAGGATCGCTGGGGAGCGGAGCGAGGCGAGGCCTTACATCAATTGTTACATTGTTTCATTCAAGCTGCTCCCCCACTTTGGTCCTCCTCCTTTCGGCCGGGTTCCCCGCCCCTCCAGCCAGCCTAGGCAAGGGGAGGTGAAAAGTCTTTACTGTGGATAGCCCGCGTGGCCGAGTGGGCTGAAACGCTGGCTTCCTGATTAGCGCGTTCATATTTCTCTGACTGCCTTTTTTCTTCTGAAGGTCCTCAAACCGGATCCTGGGAGGGTTACAAGGCTGCCCATTTGTGAACCTTGCCTAGAGGGATGGAAAGTAAAGCAAGCAGGCCCAGCGAACACAGTGGGGCTGTGTGTGTAGGCTGCTCTGTGTGTATGCATTAGGTGTGTGGGGTCATTATGAAACATTGCCCCAGAGCATAGTTTAAATAAAGAAGCACTTTGAGGATACCCCCTGCCCGGGCTTAGCCGCACCCTGGCTCAGCGCTGGCGTCTATGGGTAGCACTGTGCTCTTGTATGTTGCAGTCATCTGGAGTTCCTGGCACGGCCTTGCACTTGCCCCCACTGAGATGACCAAGCCAGGAATCAGCAAACTGCTAGCAGACTAGTAGTATTGTTTCCACTTCTAAACAAACCTACAGGAAAGAGCATCCATTGATAAGCTGGCCAATTAACAATGTGCCTTTTGGAAGAATCAATTTTTAGACAGGGTCTAGAACATTTCTGCTCATCTATTCATGCTTGAGGCTGTATTTCTGAGCTGGGCTTTTAGAATAGACCAAACACACACACACACACATGCACGCACACAAGCAAGCAAACACCCAAGGAAATAGTCTCGAAAAATGAATCTGTTACTAAATCTTATGCTGATTTCTCAGTCTTGTCCTAGACAAGTTGCCTACCTTCTCTGAGGTATTGTCTCTAGAGCCACATGAAAGCAGAGTTTTTAAAGGGAGGGAAAGTTTTGACAAGTCAGTTGTGAGTCAAGGGGACCTTCCTACTCCTTGCCTGCTCTGTCTCTTGCCCTCTTCCTGTGCAAGTTTTTCCTCATTTCTAAGGAACACACTGTGGCACCCTGCCTTCCACAGTCAGCTTTCTGCAGACAAGGCTTCCACTCTCTACTTCTATTCCCTCACCTGTCACTGACTCTCCCCCAGGCCTGCTGCATAGCCCAGCAGGCCACTGAAATTTCTCTCACAGGCTTCCTTCCTTCCCCCCAATCCTTTCTTCTCAGCCTTCTAAACTGCCTGCATTATTTGAGACTGGCCTGACTTTTCTTTAATAAAACTGCAATTTGGGTGTTGATAACCTTCCCTTTTAAATCCTTTAGAGATGATTCAGGTAGGAAACCACCTTCAATCTTTTAAACTTCTATACCTACAAGAACCATTTTGATCATGTTCATTGTTTCACATTTCCCCTCCTAGAAAGAAGAAACTTCGAAAAAAAGTTGTCTCTATTTCTTTATTCTTAATTTTGTGTCAACCTATGACATGCATTTGCTTGGTCCCACCTTGAAACTGAATTTTTTTCTTTGTGGGATAAGACTCCTGTCTTCACGGTTGTTGCTTGCTAGAACTCAGCATGCTTCAGTCTCAGCATATTAAAATATGTAAAGTTCAGTTCACAGAGTGTGTAGTCATCACTCAGGGTCTACTAGAATTATGTGTCTAGACTACAGGAAGAAGTTTTGAAGCAGGAGAAACACATGTGAGCCTTGGCCTTGTCACTAGCTAGATAGGTGACCTTGGGCAAATCACTGAGCTGTGTTTTTAGTCTCATTTTCTTCATCCCTAAACTTCAGCTAGTAAAAACCCTGACTTATGTAACCTCTCAGGCCTGTTGAAGACTAAAATGAAATAATACATATGAAAACACTTTGGTAAGTTAAGAGTAAATCCTCATAACATGATTATGTAAACAAATGCTGAGCTAGCCTTTAACCAATCTATTTTTATTCCAAGACTTATTCCACACTGTCTTATTGCACTCTTCAGTTTATCCTTTTTATCATTATAGCAAAAGAAAATAAATTTCCTCACCCCTGGTGCAAAGAGCACATAAGTAGACATTTTGAACATCAGATGGCTAGATAATGTTGCCTTCTTTACTGATAAAAATCACTGCTAGTAGGAGGAATCTTATTCTTCCTTCCAGTTAGTGGGAGCATGATTATGTAGTGGAAAGGGTACTGCGTAGAATGTGAGATGTCTGGAATCTCAGTTGGTTCTACTGTTAAATTGCTCTGTCATATTAAAAAAGATCATGCCCCCTCTCTGTAAACTGAAGGATTTGAGCTACTTGATTTCTTAAGTTTCTCTACAGTTTATAAGTTCTGTAACTACTTCCTGGCAAGTGTCTAAAAAGAGTGTTATGTGGGGGCGCCTGGGTGTCTCAGTGGGTTAGGTCTCTAGCTCTTAATTCCGGCTCAGGTCATGATACCAGGGTTGTGGGATCAAGCCCTGCATGAGGTTCCATGTTCAGCAAGGATCCTGCTTAGGATTCTCTCTCTCTCCCTCTCTCTCTGCCTCCCCCCACTCATGGGGTCATACGTGCTCTTTCTCCCTCACTCTCTCTCTCTCAAAAAAGAGAGCATATGTGCAAACAAAGTCTTGATGATGGAGATGAACCAAGTAAAAATAATGCAATGGAGAAAAATCCAAGGATGTATTTCTCTGTGTGGACGCATGTGCACACATGGTGTAACTAAGGGATAGATAATGAATGCACTCTAAAGTATGTTAAATTGCCTGTGGGAGAAAAGGTGGAAGGTCCAGTAAGCAGGTAAAAATAGGAAACTGCATATCAAGAGAGGGGTGGTGATTGATAACACACATTTAGATTATAGTTGAAACATTTTGGAGTGGATAATCTCACTAAAGGGTACCACAATGAAAGAAAAGGGGGATTTAGATGGAATCTTGGATTATGCTAATATTTAAAAGTCAATAAGGATCACAAAGGATCTAAAAAAGGAGAAGACGGAGGTGGGCAAAAGGCCAATCAGCAGAAACAGGGAAAGAAATTAAAAACAGGTTGTTTATTTCCACCTCATTAAAAAAAATCCTCACAAGTCTTTTCTTCATTAGAAATCTATTGCCCATGTTTATCTTTTTGGAAGGAAGAAGACCAAAATAGCAGTGGTTCCCTGAAATTTTTTTTTAACTTCCTTAGCTCCACTTTTGTAAACTCAAATTTGAATACAATTTTCCTAGGAGCAGTGCCTCTAGAGCCTTTCTGAATTAAGGACAGTTTTGAGATTCTAGTGAAATCTATGCACTCCCTCCCCTAGAGAGCTACCCATCATCATGCAGTGTTATATTAAGTTTGGGCTGAGGCTTATAGACCATAGCTTCAGAATCCTTGTTCTAATAAAATCTAAGATCGTTTTTTATTGTGGTAAAAAACACATAACACAGAATCTACCCTGTTAACAAATTTTAAGTCCACACTATGGTGTTGTTAAGTATTTGCACTATGTTGTACAGTGAATCTCTAGAACATTTTCATCTTGCATGACTGAAACTTTATACCCATTGAACAGCAACACCCATTTCCATCTCTTCCCAGCCCCTGGAAACCACCATTCTACTTTCTACTTCTATGAATTTGACTACTTTAGATACCTCATATAAGTAGAATCATGCAGGATTTGTCCTTTTGTGAGTAGCTTATTTCACTTGGCCCAGTGTTCTCAAGGTTCTCCATGTTGTAGCTTACGACAATATTTCCTTTCCTTCTTAAGGCTGAATAATATTCAATTTCCATTATCTGTATATACCACATTTTCTTTAGCCATTTATCAGTTAGTGGGCATTTAAGTTGTTTCCACCTCTTGGCTATTATGACCATGGGAGTGCAAATATGTCTTCAAGATCCTGATTTAAATTCTTTTGGATGAATATCCAGATGTGGGATTGCTGGCTCATATGGTAATTATACAATTAATTTTTTCAAGAAACTCCATACTGTTTGTCATAGCGACTATCCCATTTTTTACATTCCCACCAATAGTGCACAAAGATTACAATTTCTCAGCTTCCTCATCCACACTTGTTGATATAGATTTCCTTTTTCTAATAGTGGTCATCCTAACAGGTAAGATGTAATATGCATTTTATTTCCCTGATGATTAGTGATGTTGAACATCTTTTCATATACCTGTTGGATATTTATAAGTGTTCTTTGGATAAATGTCTATTCAAGTCCTTTGCTTATTTTTTAATCAAGTTATTATCTTTTTTGGTTTTTTTTCCTATGGAGTTGTAGAAGTTTCTTATATATTTTGGATATTAAGCCCTTATGACATATACTGTTTGCAAGTATTTTCTCTTATTCTGTAGGCTGCCTATCATTTTGTTCTATTTGTTTGTTTGTTTTGCTGTGAAGCTTTTTAGTTTGATGTAGTCCCAATTGGTTACTTTTGCTTTTCTTGCCTATGCCTTTGGTGTCATATCTGAGAAATCATTGCCAAGACCAATGTCACAAAGATTTTCTTCTATATATTCTACTAGGAATTTTATGGTTTCAAGACTTTCATTCATATTGAGTTCATTTTTGTGGGTGGTGTAAGATAGGGGTCCAGTTTTATTGTTTTTGCATGTGGAGATCCAATTTTCCCAAGAGCATTTGTTAAAGAGACTATTTTTTCCTCATTGTGTATTCTGGTGCCCTTTAAAAAATTGTTTTAATCTTTATTTATTTTTGAGAGAGACAGAGTGCAAGTGGGGGAGGAACAGAGAGAGAGAGAGACACAGAATCCAGAGCAGGTTCCAGGCTCCAAGCTGTCAGCACAGAGCCTGACACAGGGTTTGAGCTCACAAACTGCGAGATCATGACCTGAGCTGAAGTCTAACACTTAACCCACTGAGCCACCCAGACATCTCTCTTGGTGTCCTTTTTAAAGATTAGTTGACCGGAAGAGAAGGACAAATACCATATGTCTGCACGTATAGGAGGAATAGGAGGAACTTAACCGAGGACCGTAGGGGAGAAGAAGGGAGGAAATAGTAGGGGAGAGGGAGAGAGGCAAACCATGAGAGACTCTTGAATGCTGAGAACAAACTGAGGGCTGAAGGGGGTGGGGGGAGAGGGGGGAGATGGAGAAGGGCACTTGTGGGGATGAGCACTGAGTGTTATGTGGAAACTAATTTGACAATAAACTATTTGTAAAAAAAATAATAAAAAAATAAAATAAAATAAGACAAATAAAATAGAACAGGATGAGAATTTTAAAAAAAAAAGAAAGTATGGGGGCACCTGGGTGGCTCAGTCAGTTGAGCATCTAACTTCAGCTCAGGTCATGATCTCATGGTTTGTGAGTTCAAGCCCAACATTGGAGTCTCTGCTGTCAGCATAGAGCCCACTTCAGATACTCTGTCCCCCTCACTCTTTCCCAGTGCCCCACTCAAACACTCTCTCTCTCTCTCAAAAATAAATAAATAAATGTCTACAAAAGAGAGAGAGTAGTAAAGAGAAAAAAGAAAGTATGTGTGGGTATTAGGCCCAAGCTCCATATGATCCTGAATGGAATTTGATCTGAGTGTATGCAGGAAAGAGAGGGGAAGAGAATGAAGAACACTCCTTGAATTTGCCTTTAAGGCCATCTTCCCATAGTTACCACAAGGGATTTTTGCTTTTCTCCCCTAGAAGCAGGCTCTATCCAGAAAGGATGCTTAGTCCCATTTCTTTACCTTTTCTTCCATTCTGGAGCCACAGACTTTCCTCTTCCTGTATGTGTGCTAGCAGTCACCATTTAAGAAACTGTATCTGTTCTAGCTCCAAGATAGTTTACAGATTGTTTCCTGACTAGGGAGGCTCTCACTTT
The DNA here is from genome assembly GCA_017311185.1 of Proteles cristata cristata. Classification (NCBI taxonomy): domain Eukaryota; kingdom Metazoa; phylum Chordata; class Mammalia; order Carnivora; family Hyaenidae; genus Proteles; species Proteles cristata. Next base: position 26,908 of record JAESUZ010000754.1, on the reverse strand, counting down.
TCATAGGCAAATGATCACATCGGAGAAATCTAACCTGTGTTTTCTAACTGTTATCTACTGCTGTATGACACATACTTAGTGAATTTTTATCAGATCATCTTCTTTATTTTGTCACAGCATTGAGAAACATATGGTAAGAGAATTAAAGTCACCATTTTATAGGTGAAACCAAAAACAAAATAGATTCATTGCTTTACTAGTCATCCATCCATGCTTCTCTGGAAAATCAAATGTTGGTGGACCCAGAATATTCCTAGACCAGTTAACTCATGGGCAAAAGGGGACCCAAAGCATTTTTCTTTTTTTTTTTTAAATTAAAAAATTTTATAGTTTATTGTCGAGTTGGTTTACATATAACACCCAGTGCTCTTCCCAACAAGTGCCCTCCTCCATGCCCATCGCCCCCTTCCCCTCTCCCCCACCCACCCTCAGCCCTCAGCTTGTTCTCAGCATTCAAGAGTCTCTCATGGTTTGCCTCCCCCCCTCTCCCCAACTATTTTTCCTCTTCTTCTCCCACTTCCTCCTCCGTTAACTTCCTCCTAATCTACCTATATGTGCAAACATATGGTATTTGTCCTTCTCTGCCTGACTTATTTCACTCAGCATAAAACCCTCAAGTTCCATCCATGTTGCTACACATGGCTAGATTTCATTCTTTCTCATTGCCATGTAGTATTCCATTGTATAAATATACCACATCTTCTTGATCCCTTCATCAGTTAATGGACACTTAGGTTCTTTCCATGTTTTGACTATTGTTGATAGTGCTGCTATGAACATTGGGGTCCATGTGCCCCTATGCATCAGTACTCCTTTATCCCTTGGGTAAATTCCTAGCAGTGCTACTGCTGGGTCATAGGGGAGTTCTATTGTTACTTTTTTGAGGAATCTTCACACTATTTCCCAGAGGGGTTGCACCAGCTACATTCCCACCAGCAGTGTAGGAGGGTGCCCATTTCTCCACATCCTCGCCAGCATCTAGAGTCTCCTGATTTCTTCATTTTAGCCACTCTGACCGGCGTGAGTTGGTATCTCAGTGTGGTTTTGATTTGTATTTCCCTGATGATGAGGGACGTTGAGCATCGTTTCATGGGTTTGTTGGCCATCTGGGTGTCCTCTTTAGAGAAGTGTCTGTTCATATCATCTGCCCATTTCTTCACTGGATTGTTTGTTTTTCGGGTGTGGAGTTTGATGAGTTCCTTATAGATATTGGATACTAGCCCTTTATCTGATATGTCATTTGCAACTATCTTTTCCCATTTCGTCAGTTGCCCGTTAGTTTTATGGATTGTTTCCTTTGCTGTGTAGAAGCTTTTTATCTTGATGAGTTCCCAGTAGTTCATTTTTGCTCAGACCATTTTTCTTTTTTTTTTAATATTTTTATTTATTTCTAGGGGAGAGAAAGATACAGCATGAGCAGGGAGGTCAGAGAGAGAGGGAGTCACAGACTCTGGAACAGGCTCCAGGCCTGGAGCTGGCAGTCAGCACAGAGCCCGACGCAGGGCTCGAACCCACGAACCGCGAGATCATGACCTAAGTGAAAGTCGGATGCTTAACCGACTAAGCCACTCAGGTGCCCCGCTCAGACCATTTTTCTAATGACACGGATTTTGTCATAAATATATCAAACGTTGTCCATTTCTAATCTCAATTAGATATGCTGGACTATTCTTCTTGCACTTCTATAGCCCCTCTTCCTTTCTTCCCAATATACCCCCACCCTGCTCAACAATTACCCTGACTCTTCTGAATGTTTCTCACAGAGGAGAGATCTAGCGCAATAATAATTATCAGTGGAAATGGAAACATAGTCTAATGTTTCAGGTATTATTCGTATACAGATTATATGAAAATAATAGCAAGCTCTTCCCACCACTCCAGCTATACATCTAAGAGTGTGGTAGGAAGAGTGGAGAAGAGGATAATTTTAAGTAGACTATCCTACTAGTCTGATTCCTGGAGAAATTTGCCTAGGGCTAGGGAAAGACTTTATGGTCAAAGCCTGTTTCTTTTGAAGTAAAGCTACTATAACGTTACAAAATACTATCACCTTATTTAACTATTTTAGTTAAATAGATTGTAGTAAGTACATGGTGCTAAAGGAATATGGAGTTTTAGTTTCTCCCTGGGTAACTTTATAAAGAATCCTTTAATTGTCAAGGTATCCCTTTTGGATCATGCTATACTTTTATACACTCAGAAAAACAACCAGTTGTCTCATAGAATCTCAGAATCTTGGTTTGGTTTCATGCTTAAGACTGTAGATGCAGAGCCTCTTCATCTTTGAACTGACAAATCTAGACAGCGTGTGTGTGTGTGTGTGTGTGTGTGTGTGTGTGTGTGTGTGTGTGTGTGAAAGAGAGAGAGAGAGAGAGAGAGAGAGAGCATGCACAATAAAAGGCTGCCATCTGTGGTGGTTTGTGCTCTCTGAGAAGGCTTGTTGGAGCAGGACTTGGTTTGTTTGTGTTCTAAGTTCACACTAATGTCATCCCAATTGGAAAATCTCAATTTGCCATTGGCAATATCAGTCATCTGGTACAGGTTCAGCTGGGATGTAATGGATGTTTGCCATTGCTCTAGAGGAGTTTCAGCCAGGGATTGATTCCTTCATATCATGAATGTGAAAATCAGGTAAACTGCTCAGATCCAACATGTGGGCTTGAAGGTGCCTTTTCTTGGTACCCAGCTTGGACAAGGGCCATCCTTTTCTTTGAATTGTGGGTTAGCCAATCTGTTCTACTTCTCAAGTGCTGTTTTCCTTGAGCCAGTCATTGCTCCTTGGTCATTAATAAAATAATGTTTTTGGTATATATTAAACTCTTACCTCAACTCTTTCATCTATGGAAGGAAAAAGTCACATGCACAAACGTACCAAACTCAGTCATTTTGCTCTCAAAAAGTTTCCATCATCTTGCTCTCCTATAGAGGCAGAGAAGGTACACCAATTCAGTGTGTTTTTGAGCAAAACAAAGCCCCTCTTACAGTTCTGATGAGCTCTAGGGAAGTACACAGCTGACACTCAAAATACAGATGTAGATATGCTTTTTTCTCTTTCAATGTCTATTTTTACTTTGGACCAAGTATAAATGAACACCATTTATGAAATATTGGCTAAGGAGGAAACCATTTTGGTTTGGATTGAATCTAAAATGGTTTAGCCCAAAGAGGAAAGAATAACCAACTTCCTTTGTCCAGGAATATCAGACCGGCTTCTGAAAAGGAGTCATTTCTCCAACTACTTTCTTTGAAGGAGATAGTTCTAGACAGGTGTACATGTGCTTAGATGTGTACGCTCACAATCCTCTGCTCATATAATACATGAACAAAACCATACCTAAGAACCAATGTTCACATTTGAGAATTCCTGGCTCCTTTCTCTGAGAGTCTGAAAGCTCAGATTGCTACAGAAAGAATATTCTGAAACAACTTTCAGGAACCTGACAGTTACTTGATGTTCTAATACATTGGGCACTTTCGGTGTTTTCTCTGTCACTGGTTTAGATTAAACTTCAGAAACATGGCTATCATACTTAATTCCCTCTTTCTCCCCACATCACTGACATCCACTCAGTCATGAAGCCCTGTCATTTTTAGTCCTAAAATAGCTCTCAAATCCATCAGCTCTCTCCATGTTTACTGCCACTCCATCATCATCTCACACCTAGACCACTAGAACAGCTTCCTAACTGGGTTCTCAGATGCCTGCTGTACTGCCCAGATGCCTCCAATCCATTCTTCACTTTGTAGCACTTTGCAACCAGGACACTCTTTCTAAAGCACAAACTATGTCATTCCTCTGTTGTTTTTTTTTTTCCAATGGTTTCCCATTGTTTACTGAATAAAATCTAATTCTCTTGACTAAGGTCCTTCTTATATGGCTCATGCTTACATAGCCAGCACCTTTTGCCCATGCCACAACCCTGTCCCAAATTCCGCCACACACACTTGGATCTCCAGAAATACCACATTACGGGCAGTTATTCCAGACATAACCTGCTTTATTATACTTCTAGGCCTTTCCACAAACTTTTCTTCTTGCCTGGAATACCCTCCACTTCATCCTTGCCCATTTGGAAAATTCCTACTCTTTCTTCAAGTCAGTTCAAAGGTTACACAGGTTATACTTGTAGAAGAAATGCTTCTTGATACCTCTAAGCTATTCTTCCTTGATGTTCCCACTGCCCCCTTTATATCACTCCATCGTGGCCCTGATCATATTTGATTCTATTTATCTCCTACTTTGGGCTGGATGCTCCTTGAGGGCATGAACCATGTTTGATTGTTCAATATTCTCCCCAGTGTCTGGCATAGGGCATGAACATAGTTGATATTTAATCATTACTGACATATGACTGACCCTGGGACTGAAAGACCAAAGGCATTTTTGGTCATATGAAAAGGATCTTTCTGGTTGGTGTCTTGATATATCTCTTTCTTGAGTCATAATTAACATATAACATTGTGTTAGTTTCAGATGTACAATAGAATGATTCAATATTTGTGTATAGTGAGAAATAATCACCACAGTAAGTCCAGTTACCATCCACCACCATACATAGTTATATTTTTTTCTTGTAATAAGAACTTTTAGGATTTTACTCTTAGAAACTTTCAAATATACAATATATTATTAATTATAGTCACCATGTGGTACATTACATACCCATGACCTATTTATTTTATTTTATTTTATTTTACAAATAGTTTATTGTCAAATTAGTTTCCACATAACACTCAGTGCTCCTCCCCACAAGTGTCCTCCTCCATGCCCATCCCCCCTCCCCCCACATCCATCAGTCCTCAGTTTTTGTCAGCATTCAAGAGTCTCTCATGGTTTGCCTCTCCCCCTTTCCCCCACCATTTCCGCCCTTCTTCTCCCCCTTGGTCCTCCATCAAGTTCCTCCTAATCCTCCTATACGTGCAAACATATGATATTTGTCCTTCTTTGCCTGACTTATTTCGCTCAGCATAACACCCTCAAGGTCCATCCATGTTGCTACATGGCCAGATTTCATTGTTTCTCATTACCATGTAGTATTCCATGGTATAGATAAACCACATCTTCTTGATCCATTCGTACGTTGATGGACACTTAGGCTCTTTCCATGTTTTAGCTATTGTGGAGAGTGCTGCTATGAACATTGGGGTACATGTGCTCCTATGCCTCAGCATTTCTGTATCCCTTGGATCATTTTCTCACACCATGCACAAAAATAAACTCAAAATGGATAAAGGACCTGAACGTGAGACAGGAAACTATCAAAACCCTAGAGGAGAAAGCAGGAAACAGCCTCCTTGACCTCCACCGCAGCAACTTCTTACTTGGCACATCCCCAAAAGCAAGGGAATCAAGAGCAAAAATAAATGATTGGGACCTCATCAAGATTAAAAGCTTCTGCACAGCCAAGGAAACAACCCAGAAAATTAATAGGCAACCAATGGAATGGGAAAAGATAGTTACAAATGACATATCAGATAAAGGGTTAATATCCAGAATATATAAGGAACTCACCAAACTACACGCCCGAAACACAAACAACCCAGTGAAGAAATGGGCAGAAGATATGAACAGACACTTCTCCAAAGAGGACATCCAGATGGCCAATAGACACATGAAATGATGCTCAGCATCCCTCCTCATCAGGGAAATACACATCAAAACCACACTGAGATACCACCTCACACCAATGAGAGTGGCTAAAATGAGCAAATCAGAGAACTCTAGATGCTGGCGAGGATGTGGAGAAACGGGCACCCTCCTACACTGTTGGTGGGAATGTAAACTGGTACAGCCCCTCTGGAAAACAGTGTGGAGGTTCCTCAGGAAACTAACAATAGAACTCCCCTATGACCCAGCAATAGCACTGCTAGGAATTGACCTATTTATTTTATAATGAGAAGTTTGTACCTTTGATTTCTTCCACCCATTTTATTTACCCCACTCCCCTCTCCTCTGGTAACCACATTCATATATCTCTTAATCATAGAATGGAAGATAAAAATTGCCTCCCCTAAGTAGCCAGCAAATAGGACATCACAAAGAAGCTCCTCTAGTAATTCAGAACCAAAGAAGATCCTGAGATTGACCAAATTCCAAGCCCAGAAAGCTTTTTACATTGATGTTGTTTATTGGTACATGTTACTGAAGAACTAATAACAAGAAGAGGAAAAAATGTAAAAATTTTGTTGTGCTATAGAAAAGGAATATATGAAATACTAATTTCCAACTTCTTTTTTTTTTTAATGTTTTATTTATTTCTAGGAGAGAGAGAGACAGCGTGAGCTGGGGAGGGTCAGAGAGAGAGGGAGTCACAGACTGAAACAGGCTCCAGGCTCTGAGCTGGCAGTCAGCACAGAGCCCGACGCGGGGCTCGAACCCACGAACCGCGAGATCATGACCTAAGCGAAAGTCGGACACTTAACCGACTAAGCCACCCGGGCGCCCCTAATTTCCAACTTCTTAACATAGCGTTCCAGATGCTCCAAACCTGGCCCCTGTCCTGCTCCCAAGCTTTGTCTCTCCTTCTTCTCTCCCTTTACCCTCTGGCGACACCAAACCCTATCCCCACCACCCTCATGTTATGGTATATCCTACCTCCATAATTTTACTCATACTGTCTTTCTATCTAGTGTACGTTTGCCTTTGCTTTTGGTAACTTCTACCAACACTGTAAGATTTACCTCAGGTCTCACTTCTTCCAGGAAGACTTCCTCAATAACCAACATGCACATCAGTGTGCATACACACACTTGCACATACACACACACAGTGCCTAGATATATGTCTGTATTAATCAGGACTCTTGTTTGAACTTAACGGAAATATAACACAAGTAAACTTAAGCCAGAAGAAATGGGTTATTTATACTCATTGAAAAGCACAGGAGTAATTTTAGGCATAGCTAGAACCTGGTGCTCAAATGACATCATCAGCAACCTGTTTCTATTTCTTAGTTCAGATTTTTTATGCTGACTCAGTTCTTCAGGAGGCTCTCCCTACATGGTCGCCAAGATAGCCACAAAAAGCTACAGGTTTGTATTTTTCCACTTAGCAACTCCAGTGGAAACACAGACCTGTTTTCTCAATAGTCCCCGAAAAACTTCCAGAATAAGTCCATCCCTGAACCAATAACAACATCCAGAGAAACAGAATTAGCCAGGTGTATGAGTCAGGGTTCTCCAGAGAAACAAACAGGTGAAAAGTTCCATGATCTGTCTGCTGCATGAAGGTTGGAGAAACAAGAGTAATGGTGTATTTCAGTCCAAATCAGAAGATCTAGAACCAGGAGTACTGATGTCCTAAGACAGGACTAAGGAGTACTGATGTATTTCTTAATTTTTTTTAACATTTATTTATTATTGAGAAAAAGAGAGAAAGAGAGAGAGAGGATGAGCAGGGGAAGGGCAGAGAGAAGGGGAGACACAGAATCTGAAGCAGGCTCCTGGCTCTGAGCTGTCAGCACAGAGCCCAACACGGAGCTTGAACCCACAAACTGCGAGACCATGATCTGAGCTGAAGTGGGACGCTTAACCGACTGAACCACCTAGGCACCCCCTGATGTCTTAAGACAGGAGTAAATAGAGATATCTCAGTTTACATAAATAACAAAATTTCCCTTTCTATGTTTTTTTCTTTTTTTAATTCCTATTCAGGTCCCTCAACTGGTTCGTCGATGCTCACAGGAATTGGTGAAGGTGATCTTCTTTATTCTGTCTATTGCTATAAACGTTAATCTCTTCCAGAGACACCCTCACAGACATACCCAGAAATAATATTTTACCAGATATTTGAGCATCAAGTTGACATATAAAATGGGTGATGTACCCATCTAGATGGGATAAGATCTATTATCAGAAGAACACATTTTGGATAGCAAAAGCACTATATGTTCACATTTAGCTTTCCTCTTATGTTCTCCCATGCTTCTCTCCCTTTCAGTGCTTCCAATCAGATAATATCATTTGTATTTGGGGATGTGTCAAGTAAGAAATTGCTGCAGTTGAGGTCAAGGAGGTTGTTTCCTGCTTTCTCCTCTAAGGTTTTGATGGCTTCCTGTCTCCCATTCAGGTCTTTTATCCATTTTGAGTTTATTTTTGTGTATGGTGTGAGAAAATGATCTCAAAGGCAAGGGAATCAAGAGCAAAAATGAACTATTGGGACCTCATCAAGATTAAAAGCTTCTGCACGGCAAACAGAATCCATAAAACTAATTGTTTTATGGCAAATAATCCATAAAACTAATAGGCAACCGATGGAATGGGAAAAGATAGTTGCAAATGACATATCAGATAATGGGCTATATCCAAAATCTATAAGGAACTCCAAACTCCACACCCAGAAAACAAACAATCCAGTGAAGAAATGGGCAGAAGACATGGCCAGACACTTCTCCAAAAAGGACATCCAGATGGCCAACAGACACATGAAATGATGCTCAGCATCCCTCATCATCAGGGAAATACAAATCAAAACCACACTGAGATACCACCTCACGCCGGTCAGAGTGGCTAAAATGAGCAAATCAGAGGATTCTAGATGCTGGCGAGGATGTGGAGAAATGGGCACCCTCCTACACTGTTGGTGGTAAGGTAAACTGGTGCAGCCCCTCTGGAAAACAGTATGGAGGTTCCTCAAAAATTTAATACTAGAATTACCCTATGACTCAGCAATAGCACTGCTAGGAATTTAGCCAAGGGACAAAGGAGTGCTGATGCATAGGGGCACATGTACCCCAATGTTCATAGCAGCACTCTCAACAACAGCCAAAACATGGAAAGAGCCTAAGTGTCTATCAACTGACGAATGGATCAAGAAGATGTGGTTTATCTGTACAATGGGATACTACATGGCAATGAGAAAGAATGAAATCTGGCCATGTGTAGCAACATGGATAGACCTTGAGGGTGTTATGCTGAGCGAAATAAGCCAGGCAGAGAAGGACAGCTACCATATGTTTGCACGTATAGGAGGATTAGGAGGAACTTAACGGAGGACCATGGTGGAGAAGAAGGGGAAAAATAGTTGGGTAGAGGGAGAGAGGCAAACCATGAGAGACTCATGAATGCCCAAGAGCAAGCTGAGGGCTAATGGGGGTGGGGGGTAGGGGAAGGGGTGTGATGGCATGGAGGAGGGCACTTGTGGGGATGAGCACTGGGTGTTATATGGACACCAACTTGACAATAAACTATTTAAAAATAAATAAATAAATGAACATAAAAAATAAAAATAAAAACAGGTATTTCGAGTTTTGGTTTTGCTGAACCAACAATAAATATGAGACCTTGAAAAAAAATCATTTGTATTTGTATATATGTATGTCTCCTCCACTAGACTGTGAGTTCTTATGTCTATCTCTATATTGATAGAGATCACATGGGAGCTTGGTTTCTAGGAGGTATTCTCAATCAGTGAAGGATAAATGAATGGCCTTGCTGTGCATTTTGAAAAGATGATTAAATTACATGGAGCCATGCTGAAAGGTTAATCCAGGAAAATAGTTTAATTTGATAATTAGACAAATTAATAACATAAGTATAATTTATTTGATTAAATGCACAATTATTACTGAGTTGTATGGTAAAGAGGCATAAGTAGTGAACGTTTCATTCACCATTCTAAAATTATATAATAAATTCCTTCTTTGTGTCAGGCACTGTGCTAAAGACGAAGTAAGATTAGCCTCTCCCTATTAATTAGTCCTTTAGCATAATAAGAGTCAGTAGTGTATAGTGATTGTATATGTGGACTCTAGGGCCCTGGATTAAAATTCTAACACTTGCCTTTGCTAGTTAAGTGCCCTCAGCCAGTTACTTAACCACTGTGTCTAATTTCTTCTGTCAAATAGGAATAGTACCTACCATAGAGGATTACTGTGGGAATTAAATGTAGAAATGAATGTGAAGAGTTGGGAATATAATCTAGAACATTTTTAAGTGCTTAGTAAGTTTTAACTCTTATGGTTAGCTATTAGCAGAATCTTCTCTCCATCTAATATTGCTTTACCCATTAGGCTTGACCTAAGGCAAGACTCTGGGTTAGGGATTTTAAATTGAGCCTAAGTAAAACTTCTGGATTTAAAGAAAAAATAGAATAGAATAGAAGCTTCTCTGAGCCCTTGTAGAGGGCATATGTTTGGACATAGAACAGAAGACACTGGCTTTCTTAGTGTAAAATTACCATTTCCCAATAAGCCACTAGTCCAAGCTTCATGGATACAGGGAAGGAAGAAGTAGTCTTTTTGGTTGGGGAAAAGTGGTGCTCCACAAGAGCTAAGAGTTGAGTCTTAAATCCCCACATTGCCACTGTGTGTGGCTCACTAGGAGAATTACAGTATAAGCAAACAATTTGGGTGGCTCAATAGGAATTGCTAGTAATATATACAAGTTCTAAGTGGGCTCTTTGATTTAATGGAGAGAGAATGTTGCTTGGAGGCCAGCAAATCTGGGTCAAAATCCAAGTTCTCCTCTTTACTGACTGTGACATCTTTGGAAATAATAATGATCATACCTCAGACCTTTTGAGTGCTTACTATATGCCAGTAACTATCCAGAGCACCTTGCATATATTGTTTTCTTCAATCCTTGCAAACAACCTTACAAGGCAGGTTCTTCTATTACCATCTTCCTCTTTTTGTTTATAATTTATTGTCAAATTGGCTAACATACAATGTAAAGAGTGCTCTTGGTTTTGGGGGTAGATTCCCATGGTTCATCTCTTACTTACAGCACTCAGTGCTCATTCCAACAAATGCTCCTCAATGCCCATCACCCATTTTCTCCTCTCCCCAACCTTTATTTTTAATTACAAGAGTAATAGAAAATCCTTGTAAAAGAAATTTAAACAGTACAGAAGTCCTCATATCCCCCACTGAACCCCACCCTAAAGTAAATGCGAAAACATTTTGTTCTATATCCTTTCCAGACCCATTTCTACATATACACAAACATACATATATATTTCTATCTTTAAGAAAAAAAGAAACATTCTATAAATACTCTTCTAGTATTTGCTTTTTTGATTTTGTAATATACCATGGACATCATTTCACATCAGTACATTTGGATCTATCTTGTTCTTTCTAATGGGTATAGAGTATTTCATTGTTTGGTTGAACAATAATTTAATAACTAACACATATTGATGGGCATTTAGGTTTCCAGTTATTTATGTTGCAAAATATGTTGCAACAAAAACTTCTATACTTACATTCTAGGATACTCATACATATTTCTTTATGATAGGATAAATTCTGAGAGGCATGGGAATGCTGGGTCACAAAGAATAGGCATACTTAATATTTTGGTCAAGGCTGTCAAATTTCTCTCCAAAGGTCAATCATTCTTTTTATGTTTTTGAGTAACATTTACTTAAAAAATAATGAATTAAGTTCCTCCTAATCCTCCTATACGTACAAACATAGGAGGAACTTAACGGAGGACCGTGGGGGAGAAGAAAGGGGAAAATAGTTGGGGAGAGGGAGGGAGGCAAACCATGAGAGACTCTTGAATGCTGAGAACAAACTGAGGGCAGATGAGGTGGAGGGAGGGGAAGGTGGTGATGGGCATGGAGGAGGGCACTTGTGGGGATGAGCACTGGGTGTTATATGGAAACCAATTTAACACTAAACTATTTTTAAAAAGTTTTTTAAATAATGAATTGCTGAATATCTATATAAATATGAACTTCCCTAGGTTGTTCAGTATAGCTACCTACTTTTTCAATGGATCCTAAATAATCAATAAAGTCACATTAATATCTTCTTGATTAAACTCTTCAAAGGAATGAATGAATAAGTAAGATATTTTAAGGTACCTTATTTCTTATGATTCAACAATTCTATACATTACTCAGAGCTCATCATGATAAGTGTCCTCTCAATCCCTTTTATATATTTTATGCATTCCCCCTACTGATCTACACCTCGGCAGCCACCTGTTTGTTCTCTGTATTTAAGAGTCTGGTGGGGCTTTTTTGTTTGTCTCTTTTTCCTTTATTTGTTTTGTTTTTTAAATTGCACATATGAGTGAAATCATACGGTATTTTTCTTTCTCTGTATGACGTATATTACTTAGTATTATACCCTGTAAGTCTATCCATGTTGTTGCAAATGACAAGATTTCATTATTTTTTATGGCTAAGTAATATTCCATTATATTAAATTTCTTAATGTTTATTTAATTTTGAGAGAAAGAGAGAGACAGAGCGTGAGTGCCAGAGGATCAGAGAGAGAGAGGGAGAGACAGAATCCAAAGCAGGCTTCAGGCTCTGATCCCAGCACAGAGCCCAGTGTGGGGCTCAAACTCAGGAGCCTTGAGATCATGAAGCAAAGTTGGAGGCCTAACCGACTGAGCCACCCAGGCACCGCTATACCACACCTTCTTTATTCATTCATCAATCAATGGGTACTTGGGCTGCTTCCATATCTTGGCTATTGTAAATAATGATGCGGTAAACAGAAGGGTGCATATATCTTTTTGAATTAGTGTTTTCATTTTCTTTGGGTAAATACCCAGTAGTAGAATTACTGTCATGTGGTATTTTTTTCAAAAAAAATTTTAATTTTTTTATCTGAGAGAGACAGAGAGACAGCGTGAACAGGGGAGGGTCAGAGAGAGAGGGAGACACAGAATCCCAAACAGGCTCCAGGTTCTGAGCTAGCTGTCAGCACAGAGCCCGATGTCGGGCTCGAACCCATGAACCGCGAGATCATGACCTGAGCCAAAGTTGGACACTTAACTGACTGAGCCACCTAGGCACCCCAATTTTCTGAGGAACCTTTATACTGGTTTCCACAGTGGCTGCACCAATTTGCATTCCTACCAACATGCACAAAGGTTTGTTTTTCTTCTCCCGTTCAAGTACTAACCAGGTCCCACCCTGCTTAACTTCTGAGATCAGATGAGATCAGCATGGTCAGGGTGGTATGGACAGAGATTGTTTCTCTTCTTTTACAAGAAAAGGAAACTGAAAGGCAGACAAGTTAAGTAACATGCCTAAGATCACATACCTAGTAAATGGGGAAGCCAGATTTCTAACCCAGGCACTCTAGCTCTAGAACTCATGCCATCAACTTCTCTGAGCCTCACATTCCTCATCTGTAAAGTCAGCTTAATTGGACTCATGTCCTAGGGTTGTTGTGAGGGTTAGAGATGAACCGAAGCAAGCATTGTTTCTCAGCATTAAAGAGTCTCTCATGGTTTCCCTCTCTCCCTTTCCCCCACCATTTCCCCCCTTCTTCTCCCCCATGGTCCTCAGTTAAGTTCCTTCTAATCCTCCTATACGTGCACACATATGATATTTGTCCTTCTCTGCCTGACTTATTTCGCTCAGCATAACACCCTCAAGGTCCATCCACGTGGCTACACATGGCCAGATTTCATTCTTTCTCATTGCCATGTAGTATTCCATGGTATAGATAAACCCCATCTTCTTGATCCATTCATCTGTTGATGGACACTTAGGCTCTTCCCATGTTTTGGCTATTGTTGAGAGTGCCGCTATGAACATTGGGGTACATGTGCCCCTATGCATCAGCACTCCTGTATCCCTTGGGTAAATTCCTAGCAGTGCTATTGCTGGGTCATAAGGGACTTCTATTATTAATTTTGTTAGAAACCTCCACACTGTTTTCCAGAGGGGCTGCACCAGTTTACATTCCCACCAACAGTCCTAATCCTCCTATACATGCAAACATATGGTATCTGTCCTCTGCTTGACTTATTTCGTTCAGCATAACACCCTCAAAGTCCATCCATGTTGCTACACATGGCCAGATTTCATTCTTTCTCTTTGCCATGTAGTATTCCATCGTATAGATAAACCACATCTTCTTGATCCATTTGTCCGTTGATGGACACTTAGGCTCTTTCCATGTTTTAGCTATTGTTGAGAGTGCTGCTATGAACATTAGGGTACTTGATCCCCTTCACCCATATCACCCTTCAACCTCCTCCTCTCTGGCAACCGCCAATCTGTTCCCTGTATTTGTGAGTTTGGATTTTGTTTTGTCTTGTTTGTTTCTCTTTTTTTCTTTATACCACATATAAGTGAAATCACGTGTTATTTGTCTTTCTCTGTCAGACTATTTTCACTTAGCATAATACCCTCAAGGTCCATCCATCTTGTTGCAAGTGGCAAGATTTCATTTTTTTTTAGATGTGTACTATATATATATATATATATATATATATATATATATATATATATACTATATATATATATATATATCACTTCTTTATCCATTTATCCATCATTGGACACTAAGGTTAATTCATATCTTGGCTATTGTAAATAATTGTGCATGAACATATGAATGTATATATCTTTTAAAAGTAGTGTTTTCATTTTCTTTGGATAGATAGTAGTGGAGTTGCTGGATCATATGGTAGTTCTATTTTTCTCCATTTTTAAAATTGAAGTATAATTGGCATACAATGTCATATTATTTCTTTTTTTTTTCTGAGTTAACAGTCTTTATTCCTCAAAATGCATCAAGTAGACAAGACTATGTCATTTGAGAACCCAGAAATCCTGCTCTATTTGGTGGCACACAGGGCTTCTATTGGAAGTTATTGGGCAGCTGTTTCTGCCCTCTTATTAGCAGCCTGCTCTCCGGTCCATGTCGTTTCAGGAACTTGAAACTCATATCCTTATATCTTCATGATGAGAAGGAAAAAGATCTCTCTCTCTCAGCTCTCTAGTTTGATGTATCCTGGGAGAAGAGTTCGGATGGATCAAGCCTGAGTCACACTCCTTGCCCTCAGTCACCATGACCAGTAAGTTGATTTAGTCCCACCCACCCAGTATTACTTTCAATTGTACAACATACTGATTTGACAATTCTATACACTATTTTTATTTTTTTGAAGAACTTCCATACTTTTTTCCATAGTAACTTCACCAATTTATATTCCCACAGTGAATGAGGGTTCCTTTTTCTCTATATCCTCATGCAACACTTGTTCTTTCTTGTGTTTTTGATTTTAGGTATTCTGCATGTGTAAAGTGACATCTCATTTTGATTTTAATTTGCATTTCCCTAATGATTGTGATATTGAGCTTCTTTTCGTGTATTTGTTGGCCATCTGTTTGTCCTCTTTGGAAAAATGTCTATTCAGATTCTCTGTTCACTTTTTAATCAAATTGTTAGTTTTGTTGTTGTTGTTGTTGAATTATATGAGATCTTTATATATTTTGGATATTAAGCCTGAAAGGGATTTGTAATTGTGGACAGTTATTTCATTCCTTATTGGTAACTTTTATTTTCTTGCCACATTCACACTATTTTGAGTATATATCTAATCATATAAACAATAAAGATTGAGACTAAACTAAAAGCATGGAAAGAAAAATAGCAACTAAGAAACCCCTCTGCCAGTGATGAGTTTGCACTCTCACAACTGCAATGCAAATAGGTCTGATCCTTTGGGAAAACAATTTGGTAATTTGCATGAAGAGCCATAATTATGTTCCTGCCCTTTGACACTGCAATACCTCTCTGGGAATTCTATCTTAAAGACAGACTTCAGTAGAAGGAAAACAAAAGTCTATAGACACAAAGACTGACAGTGCAGTATTACTTATATTAGTGAGAAACTGGAAACCATTTTAATGCTGAACAACGTGATGTATTCTACGGTCCATTAGTAAATGAAACAGGAATGATAAAAGGTTCAATTCATAATGCTAAATGAATAAAGCAAAATACAAAATAGTTACAACCAGGTAAAATTATCTTTATATGGATACAACCTAAAAAGGACCATAGAACATGAAAATTCTTGCTTTGGGACAGTGAGTCAAATTAGTTTCTTCCTTTCCACTTCAATGTGTTTGATTATTGACTTCAGAAAAGTTTTAATGTGTGTTTGGTTTGGGGGTGAGAAGTGGTAAGGAGATGAAGAAGGAATTTTAAATGCCAGACCTCTTAACTTTATTTCCTAATCATTACCTTACAAGTAAAGCCAACCAAGAATCAAATTAATTTTGTCTTTCAATACAAAGATACACAGCTGCCACACCTAATCATCCTATCCAGTATGCATACTTGGCCAGGCTTTCACTCCCTAGCCCTTCCTTTTCTTGTCTACTGTGGCACGCAGTAGCATATTACTTTAACTTGTTCAGAGCTTGGTTTGTTCATTGGAATAATAGGGCTAATAATGGTACTTACATTTTTTAATGCTATGAGAATTAAATAAGTTAATGTATACAAAGTGCTCAACACAGTACCTGGTATCATGTAAATGTTAAATAAACCTTAATTTCTTGCAACAGAATTGGGGTGATACTAGCACCTACCTTATAAGGCTTATAAGGATGAAATGGAATAATAAATCTCAAGCCCCTGGCCTAATACGTGCTAAATGTATGGTACCTGTCATCACCAAAAATTGTTACACTGGATAGACTCACCCAGTAACAAATTATCAGATGATAGAGGGGCCATTTAATACTTATTGTGATCCCAAGTAGACTTTTACCTAGAGAGAAATACCTGTTAAAATTCCTTCTAAGCAAGCAGTATGAATCTTGGTGATCCGAAGGTCAAGGGGAGCTCAAGATGGTGACTCAGCAGGGAAAACATGTGCAGAATGAAGATGAAGCTCTTTTCAAAACCATGAAGAAACTAGAAAGTAAACAGAATGATTAATGCAGATTGTAGAAATTCAGGGGGCAGCTCTCAAAAGAGTATGCTAAGAAGTCAGAGGCAAGTCATCTAGAAAACCTTAAAAGCAAACTTAGGGGAATTGAATACTTAGGGGTATGATCTGAGCTCAGAATAGAAAGAGGCTAATAATAATAGTTAATACCTAATCCATACTTACTATGTCAGGGATTGTGCTAAGCAATTCATGTGCATTAGATCGTTTTATCTTCCTTATCATCTTATGAGGTAATTTTTTATTATTACCGTCATATTCTAGTCTAGACCCAGGTATGCCAGACTACAAAACTTTAAAGTATACCAAATACCAAAAAAGTATCTTCTGGAAGTAAGCCATTGAATCATGTTTAGAGTGTCCATAATTGAATTTATGATCTTTTTTTCAGGGAATTCATCCTTCGTTCTGTACTTCTCATTATAGCACTACCATGGACCTAAGCTAGAAACTTGGGAGCCACTCTTAAATCTTCACTCTTTATTGAATCAGCCATTAAAGCCATCTAGTTTTACTTCCAAAATATTCCTCAAATCTATCTTTTACTCTTTACCTTCTGCAATCCAAGCTTTCATCTCCTCTCCTACATGGACTATCCTGATAGTGACTTATCTGGATTCCCTGTCTACTTTTGACTTCCTTGTAATCTATCCTACAAACTGCAGACAACATGATCTCTTTTCTTTTACTTTCTCTTTCGCACAAAGTAATCTTTCTAAAATGCAAATCTGACCATGTAATTTCCATACTCCCAAACTTCTGGTTGTTCCATTGTCTTCCAATTGTCCTCTGAGTGATGTCCATGATCCCATGACCTGACTCTCCATGTCCTCCTGACTTTTGCCTACTTCTCTGGCTTTCTCTCCTGCTACTCTATATCCACTGAACTTCATGTAGTTCCTTCTTAATTCACCTCACTAGTCCATGGCCTCAGGACTTTGCTTTGATAATTCCTTCTGCCAAGTTTATCCCTTCCAATTCCTTTCCTCTGAGCCTTTGAGTGTCAGGTTAGGCATCATCACCTCCAGAAAGGCTTTCCACACTGTTAACTGTACCGACTCTTCTCTACCCTCTGCCTTCCTCACCCCGTGTCTGATCACTTACTACAATATATTGAAATGATCCATGTGGCTATGGGTTATGCTGTGTTCACCTTTACACCCCCCAAACATAGTGAGTCCTCAATCCATAATTAGACTTTCATATATGTTTTTGAACTGTTGCAAGCACTTAAGTTCTGTATCGAAGTAATGTTTCGAGTATAGAAACCAAAGAGACCTACCAGCAATAACTACCATTTATGAAGCATTTATTGCATGGTGATCTCCAACTCTGACACTCACTAGCCCCCATCCTGTCTTATTTTTCCCCATAGCTCTTATCACTATCTGTCATATATATTATATACTTATTATATATATTTATATACACATATATACATACTTATTATATATTTGACTTACTTTGTTGTTTGTCAAACTTCCCCCACTATAGTATAAACTCCATACAGGTAGTAATATTTGTCTTTGTTCAATGCTGTATCCTCAATCCATATGCCAGTGTCTGGCACATAGTAGGTTCTCAGTAAATATATTTTGAATGAATGTGGAGAGTAAGCACTTTTAGTGTATAATCTCATTTAGTCCTCACAACAACCCTTCAAGGTACTCTTGAGGAAATTGAAACTCATCATCACATTCATAGAGAATGACAGAGATTTTGAGAAAATCTTATATTTGTTGAGCCCATAGATTAAAAGATGATTGATTCAGAGATGAGGGTCACAAAGTCTGGCAATGCAACAAAAATATGAGCCCAATAGAATACCAGTTAATAAGTTCATCTCTGACAATCTGAGCTAATGACAAAGATTGTATGCTTTCTCCCCAGGGAGAGACTGTATACTGCCACATTCTACAAATAATTCAGTGTTGTAACCTGAATAGCTAATTCTATATCTACTGTTATAAAATACTTCCATAGGAAAATTATGAGACAAGGCCATTGGAACAAAGGTATGATTTTCTCAGACAAGCCCCTAAGGATTTGCAGAGAAAAGTTCATTTGTGATACAGAGAATTAGGGTGGCTGCTATATGGCTTCTGTAGTTACAAACCACACCTACATTCATAAGGTGAGATGAAAACAAATCAGTTTGCAAATGGCCTTGCAAGGCTGCCTCTAGTCTTGGACTGAAATTTAACTGTTGTGTCTACAAATTGGCATCTTGATACAGATGACATACCTCCAAAACTTTTCAATTCTACCTCAAGTTTTGGCCCCTGTAGTCGAAGTTTAAATTTTGGCTCCTTCCAGCCCATTGAAAATTTACTTTCAAGTTTCTGACCTATTTTTAGTTTAGATAAATTAGGAAGGGAGAAAAACACAGGCTTAGGACAGGCAGAGCTGTTCTTATGTATTCTTGAAATTCTTTTTATTGCCTCAGAGGGAAAGTGTTTCCTGAAGTTTCTTAAAAGATGATCTAAAAGTAAGATTTTTTGCGTGTCAGCCCTCCCCAAAAGAAAAACACCTGGCATTTGTATCATACTTCATATTTTATTGAGCATTTTTCCCTTACACTAGGGCATTATTTAATTTTTAATGTTTATTTATTTTTTTTTCTTTTTTTTTTTTTTTTTTTTTTTTTGCAAATAGTTTATTGTCAAATTAGTTTCCACATAACACCCAGTGCTCATCCCCACAAGTGCCCTCCTCCATGCCCACCCCTCCTCCCCCCCACATCCACCAGTCCTCAGTTTTTGTCAGCATTCAAGAGTCTCTCATGGTTTGCCTCTCCCCTTTCCCCCACCATTTCCGCCCTTCTTCTCCCCCTTGGTCCTCTGTTAAGTTCCTCCTAATCCTCCTATACGTGCACACATATGATATTTGTCCTTCTCTGCCTGACTTATTTCGCTCAGCATAACACCCTCAAGGTCCATCCATGTTGCTACACATGGCCAGATTTCATTGTTTCTCATTGCCATGTAGTATTCCATGGTATAGATAAACCACAATGTTTATTTATTTTTGAGAGAGACAGACAGAGAGAGAGAGAGACAGAGCACGAACAGGGGAGGGACAGAGAAAGAAGGATACACAGAATCTGAATCAGGCTCCAGGCTCTGAGATGTCAGGACAGAGCCCGACGTGGGGCTTGAACCCATGGACCATGAGATCATGACCTGAGCTGAAGTCGGATGCTTAACCGACTGAGCCACCCAGGTGCCCCTACACTAGGGAATTTTAATTATTTCAACTATTTTATAGTGGAGAAAATGGTGGCTCAGCAAAAGTATATAGCTAGTCGAAGGCCATTCAGATAGAAAATGGTAGAATTTGTTTTGTGAGTCTTCAGTGATAGGATATCCCAGCCTTGTACATCTTACCTTTTTTTTAGATGTTTCCACTTGGATGTCCCACAGGCTCTTCAAGCTCACCATGATGAAAACTCAACTTATCATCTCTATCCACCACCACAAAACCTTGCTCTTTTCCTTATCTCCGAAGATGGAGCCCTTATCCATTCTGGTGTTTAAGTCAGATGTCTGGGAGTTAACCTCGACTTCTACTCTCATGACGACTCTTGAATGTGTTCCATCCTCAATGACACTCTGCCTTACTACATTATCCCAGATTCTGCTCTTCTCTCATCTGAACTGAGGTAATGGATTCTTCATTGGTTTTTGTGCCTCTGTTCTTACTTGCTTCATTCTCCAAGCCAGAAGGACCTTTCTAAAGCACAAACTAGATCAAGTCATTAAAAGTTTTAAATAGCTTCTCTTTGCCTTTAGGTTAAAGTATGAATTCCTTAGTTTGGCATCACATCCTTCCTCCTTTCTCCCTACATTACCAGACATGAACCCTATACTCTATCGACTAAAATTTTTAGTTTCCTTAAGGGGACATAAATTGAGCTCATATTTATTGGGTACCTATTATGTGCCAGGTTGTGGTTAACCTAAACATATCATCTCTTACAATTTAATGATCAGCAAGTAACCTATGTGGTAGATAATATCATCATTCCCATGTGACAAATAAGGAAACTGAGACAGCGAGAGGCTAATTAACTTACCCAAGGTCATGCAGTTAATAAATAACAGATTTGAGATTTGAGCCCATGCAGTCTGGTTCCAGAGTCTGTGCTCTTAACTACTGTCCTACCTGTTTCATTTCTTTCTATCTGCCAAGAATGTCCTTCTCTACTTCTCGTTGTCCATCAGGCTAACCCCTTTTAAGCCTTAACTCAAGAATCTTCCCTGGGAAATATTCCATGATCTCTCCATGTTCCTTTGTTTCCTCTAATCCCCACCTCTTGCTGAATAAGATACATCTCTTCTGGCTTCTCCTAAAACTTGTGCATTTCTCTAATTATAGCACTTGACTCGATTCACATGTCTATTAATAAACTTCTTGAGGGCAAGAAGCTTGCTTTAGTCATTTTTTATCCCAGCATGTATGTAACACAGTGTTTGGTACACAGCAAATACTTGTTGAATAATTATTCTTCTCTTGGAAGATCTCCCACAAATAACTTGGATGAGTTCACATTTGCTAAAACATGCAAATCCACAGTTGACATCCTTCACTATTCTGGAGCCCTGAGAAAATTCACAAAACTAAGCAAGTAATGTTTTTAAGGATGAGATGGAACATGAGCTATATTTTTATATTTTCAAAATTATAGAAAAGCTGTAAGAATAAGAAGTATACAAAGAATACTCTTATATTTACCTTTACTCGGATTTGCCTAATGCTGTTTTCACCATTTGCTCTATCATTTGCTCACTTGCTCATTCTATTTATATGTATGTCTGTATTTATCTATCTATCATCTTTCTATCTATCCATACAGTTGATCCTTATACAACTTAGGTTTGAACTTTGTGGGTTCACTGACACATGGACTTTTTTTTTATATAAATACAGTATAATACTGTAAATGTGTTTTCTATTCTTTATGATTCTCTTAATAGCATTTTCTTTTCACTATCTTACTTTATTGTAATAATACAGTATGTAATACATACAGCATATAAAATCATCAGGGTTAATCAACTATGTTATCAGTAAGGCTTCCAGTCAACAGTAGGCAATTAATAGTTAAAGTTTTGGGGAGTCAAAGTTATACTCAGATTTTTGACTGTGCAGGGGCTGGGAGATGCTGCTCCTAGTCCCATGCTATTTAAGTGTCAACTGTACATATATAATAATTTATTTTTCTTGAACCATTTGAGAATATGCATATATCATGGACCCTTTCCTCATAAATTCTTCAGTATTCTCTTACATAACTATAGTACAGTTATCATCATCCTTAAATTTAACATTGATATAATACTTAATATCACCTACTTTACATTTTTTTATATATGGAATATTCCATATTTCAACTGTGGCAATTGGCTATCTTTTTCAGCATTTTTGTCTGTTTCTGGTAGTAAAGAATTTAGTCTAGGATCAGATACTGTATTTAGTTGTCATGTATAGTAAAAATATCCAGAACATTTCCACAATATTTCTTTGTATTTTTTTTAATGTTTTATTTATTTCTAGGAGAGAGAGAGAGAGAGAGCGTGAGCAGGGGAGGGTCAGAGAGAGAGGGAGATATAGACTCTAAAATAGACTCCAGGCTCTGAGCTGGCAGTCAGCACAGAGCCTGACGCGGGGCTCAAACCCATGAACTGCGAGATCATGACCTAAGTGAAAGTCGGACGCTCAACCAACTAAGCCACCCAGGCGCCCCAATATTTCTTTGTATTTTATGAAATTGGCCATTTTGAAGAATAAAGTCATCTTAATTTTGTACTTTTTAAAGAATATAATGTCTCTCACTGTATTTGCCTGATTTTCCCTCATGGTTAGATTCAGAATATATATTTCAGGCTGGAATACCACACTGATGACACTATGTCCTTCTTGCGGAATCATATATGAAGGCAGGTGATATCCATCTGCTGCTTCATTGGTCATATTTATTTTGATCACCCAGTCAAGATATTGCCCAATATTTTCACTGTATAGTTCCTATTTTATCTCTTGAAATCTGTGAGAAGACACACTAAGAACATGTAAATAACCTAATCCTTGTTAAAATGTTCTTAGATTTAGTATCCATTGATCCTTGCCTGAATCAATCTTTACCATGATAATTTCAAAATGATGATTTTTTCCAACTCTAGCACTTTCTCCTTAGTGCTTGATTATAAGCTTGAACTCTCTCTTCTCCCCTTTTATCTATTTGTTATAACCATGAGCTCATGAATTCATATTTTTCATCAATGGTTTATAATTTATTACTGTTCTTAATTATTTTGATGCTCAAATTATACTATATTTGCCCCTTCAATCTGGTCTCTGTGTTCTTGTGATATGTTCTGTCATTTTCCTGAGAATTTCCCTACTTTATAGAATAATAATATGTTCCAGGCTCATGTTGTACCTACACTGCTCCATCTGTAGAAACATCCATTTCCCCAAAGAGCTCTGACTCATTTTAGTGGGAAATGATATTATAGATGAAGATCTGGACACTAGGTGTATTGAGTCAAATAACAGAAAACATTATGGAAGCTGGCCAGATGGACAACAGCTGTCCTGGCTATGAGGAAAAGGGAGGAGAACAGGGGTTGGAAGATATTCTCAAGGGTATGTTCAGTTACCATGACCAACATTGTAGGTCGCTCTCATGACAGCTCCCAATGCTCACCCCTTAAGTTGTTCTTTGCCCAGCCCTGGGAGATGAATCATTATTGGTTGAAGCCAATCATGGCAATCCCATTCCCATTTGTCTAGTGAGGAAAATCTGTTGTAGTATTTCTTAAAAAGATTGTACTTTCTCATAAAAGCTGCAGACCTTGAAGAAAATGGCCTCTTTTTTTCTGCCTAGAATGTCATTGTTTAAGGATATGATGTTTAGTGCTGTAGCAGTCATCTTGTGGCCATTTGTTAATACAGTAAATATTTGTTGAGTGCATTTTATGTGCCATGTAATATTTTAGGTACTGGGAATACAAGAGTAAACAAAACAGATTAAAGTCCCTGCCTTCATGGAGTTTACTTTCTAATATGGGAGAGAGGAAACAAATAAATAAAATATATGGTATGTCTGACTACAATGATTGATAGGGAGAAAAATGAAGTAGGGCAAGAAGAGAGGGAATACCAGAGTTGAGGTTGTAATTTTTAATAAGGTTATCAGGGACAGCCCAATTTAAAAGGGGTTATTTGAGGAAAACAATGTCATGCTTCAGGAATCCAGTTATTTTTATACAGAGGCCATGGCAATCTTTTCTCTTTTGTTTCAGTTTTAGGGAATATGTGCTCTTGAAGAAAGGGAAGACATTGCTAGATGCCTAGGATGGTAGAGCATAAAAATGGAGAGAACTTGGGCCTTTGATGACATCATTGAACTGCTGAATTAAGCAACCTTGGAATTGACTTGTTTCCATACTTCTTATTATGTGAGATCATGAAATCTCTTTATTGTCTAAGTGACAATTAGTCAGATATCTGTAGTCACAGCCCAGAGCACTGTAACTGATGCAGGAGTCATTAAGAAAGTTTGCTTGTCTGGCACAGAAAGCAGATAAAGGCTCAGCTTTGTGATTTCAGTTGTGCAAGATTTGGAAGATGGGAGTGCTAGAGTTGGAAAAATCATCATTTTGCAACCATCATGGATAATATTGGTGCAGGCAAAGATCAATGAACACAAATTTGGGGTACATTTTAATGAAGGGATGTTTATAGACTGGTTAGAGGGTCAATGTTAAAGACTGAACGTTACCAGGGGTCCCAGGATGGGAATTATTAATATGAAAAGTTGAAGATGACCATGAGAACATAAAATTGGGAATAATAGAGGTATTAGAAGAAGGAAAGTTATTTGGAAGATGGGAACCTACAGGAGGCAAGAAATAACAGCATTTGGCATAAAAGTCTTGGGTTGTAGGTCCAGTTCTGGTAGCTGTTGACTGGGTGAACTTGGGTGAGTGACTTAATCTCTGAGCTTCATTTCTCTTGTTTATAAAATGAGGGTGATGATGCCTGCCTTAAGGTAAATGTTGGAGGATTAAATGAGGTAATTTATATGAAAGTATACTGGCATATAGCAGGTTTTATTTTTTTCATATAACCATAAAGCAGGTTTTAAATAAGTGGGGCTTGATCAACCATATCAGCATAGCACAGTGTATAGACATGTGGGCTCTGAAGTCTGTCTCAGTTCAAAACTGTGTTCAGCCACTTACTAGCCAAGTGGCTTGGGCAAGTTATATAATCTCTGAGTTTCAGTTTCTTCCACATCAAATAGTGATGATAGTGATATCTACTTGACCTAGTTTATATCAAATTAGATTCTACACCTAAATGTGAGACCTAAACCTCCTAGAAGAAAACATAGACAGTAATTTCTTTGAGATTATCTATAGAAAAATTTTTCTACATATGTCTCCTGAGGCAATGGAAACTAAACCAAAATTAAACTATTGGGACAACACCAAAATAAAAGGCTTTTGCACAGCAAAGGAAACCATCAACAAAACAAAAAGGCAACCTACTGTCTGGAAGAAAATATTCACAAATGATAGATCTGATGAGGGGTTAATACCCAAAATATAAAAATGATTTATGCAACTCAACACCAAACAATAACAATAACAACAAAACAAAAACAGTGAGGGAAAAAAGACAAACAAAAAAATACTTAAATACAGAGAACAGATGGTAGGTCAGTGGGACATCTTGATAAGCACTGAGAAAGATATAGAATTGTTGAATCATAGTATTGTATAACTGAAACTAATGTAACACTGTATTTTAATTATACTTGAATAAAAATAATAAAATTTTTAAAAGTTAAATACTTCCAGTACTATGTTGAATAAAAGTTATGAGACTGGACACCATTGTCTTGTTCCTGACCTTACGGGAAAAGCTCTCAGTTTGCAAATGACATAACCCATAAAGGGTTAGTATCCAAAATATACAAAGAACTTATAAAACTCAACACTCAGAAAACAAATAGTCCAATTAAAAATGGGCAGAAGACATGAACGAGACATTTCTCCAAAGATGACATCCAGGTGACTAAGAGACACGTGTAACGATGCCCAACATCACTCATCATCAGGAAAATGCAAATCAAAACTATAAGATAGCTGCCACAACAGCTAAAATCAACAACACAAGAAACAACACGTGTTGGCAACGATTTGGAGAAAAAGGAACCCTCTTACACTGTGGGTGGGAATGCAAACTAGTGCAGTCACTCTGGAAAACAGTATGGAGTTTCCCCAAAAAGTTAAAAGTGGAATTGCCATAGGATCCAGCAATTGTTCTGCTGGATATTTACCCAAAGAATGCAAAAACACTAATTCAAAGGGATACATGCACCCCTATGTTTATAGCAGCATTATTTACAATAGCCAAAATATGGAAGGAAGCACCCAAGCATCTTCTAATTGATGAATGGATAAAGAAGATTTTATATATATATATATGTATATATATGTGTATATATACACATATATATACACAACATATATATACACATATATATCACAGTATGTGTGTATATTATATTATATTTATATATATTTACATTTATATATGTATATTTTAATGTATATATTATACATATGTATTTATAATATATATGTAATATTAAAATACATTCTAATACCTAATATTAGTTATATATACATTATATAAGTCAAAGATTACATTATATTATATATACACATATATAGATAGATAGTACTCACCCATAAAAAAAAGAATGAAATATTACCATTTACAATGACATAGATGGAGCTAGAGGGTAGAATGCTAAGCAAGAAGTCAGCCAAAGAAAGAGAAATATCATATGATTTCCCTCATATGTGGAATTTAAGGGGAAAAAAAGCGAATGAGCAAAGGAAAAAAGAGAGAGAAAGAGAGAAAGAGAGGAACCAAGAAACAGACTCTTAACTATAGACAACAAAGTGATGGTTACCAGAGGGAAGGTGGTTGGGAGAATACGTTAAATAGGTGATGAGGACTAAGGAGTGCACTTGTGATGAGCAGTGGGTGATGTATGGAAGTGTTAAATTACTATATTGTACACCTGAAACTAATATAACACTGCATGTTAACTAATTGGAATTAAAATAAAAACTTGAAAGAAATTAAAATAAATGAATAAATAAGACTACATGTAAAGTGCTTAGAATAGTGTCAGGTTAACTGCTCAGTAAATGTTAGCTGA